>BJFM01001282.1:155800-182540 GCA_016586285.1 Arothron firmamentum
CCCCCCCCCCCCCCCCCCCCCCCCTTCCCAGATAGTTTTTATTTTGCAACAGATGCTTGGCTTGTCAGTTAACCCGGTCATCTACAGATACATTATAAGCTTTTATTTTTACACGTGTTTCTTCTGGTTAATGCAGAATATCATCATGATGCAAAAACGCATTTCATTTCTCCTGTTCACATCGAAACGACGATCTTCATGAGGTGTTTTTGTTTTGTTTTGTTGGGAAATGCCACCCTGACTTCCTGTTTGTCATAAGAGAAGTACAAAATTTATCATCTGTTGCAGCTAAAAGTATAACAGAATCTCATGGATGTTTGCGATGTTAACTTTTTTAAACTTACCCTTTCCTTTTTTTTGCACTTTGCCCTGATACCCAGACCTTTAATTAACTTCTATTTATAATATTTGAGATATTACAAAGAAAACCTATATATTTATAAATGTGTTTCTGGCAACTACAGTTCAATAAGACGATGAAGAGTGTATTTGTTGGGCCCCTCAGCCAAGCGCACTGTTGTCTCTACCTGATCCAAACTGTGTGGAATGTCTGGAAAATGCCTTGTTAGGTTTGGAGTTCATTTAGTCTGACAGCAGTTGGATTTCACACCAAAATCAGTGAATACTTTACTGTAAAATAAGGTCTTATATTCAAGTTTTTATTAAACGATTGAAAGTGGACGTGGTGTCATCTGTAAACTTCTGATTGGAGCTTTTGAACCAGAAGGAAGCACTGAACTGTGGGTAAACCTACCTGTTGCGGTTGTTTGTGTTTAAATTGTGTTATGCCCCCCCCCCCAAAAAAAAAATTAAAAAAAATTGAATATTATAACATCAAATGAAAGGAAACAGACTGCACAACTTTCTGGGCCGCATGATCCTGAACATCAGGTTGACAATGAAAAATGAGTGTTTGTTCATTTTCTGACAGCAGAATTTGCCAGCGTTGGGGTGTTTTTGTGAGTTGCGACAGTGTTGTGATGCTGTGATCAGGCAGCCGCTTAAAGCAGAGAAAAAGCGATCTTTAACAACCTGTTACAATTCCACATCAGCTCTGTGCAGGTCGGATGGAGACCCTCCACACAAGCACTGATGTGGTGCCTCATTATGTCAAGGCGTCATGATCCAACACCGTGACCTTTGACCTTTCCGATGCTACGAAGGGAGCCAAAAATGCCTTGTATTCATCGTCATGTGCTTGTTTAACTGCCCTTCTCTCCGACCGTGTTTAAACTCCTCATGTCACCCTGACCTTGACCTCGGGGCCCACCTGAGGAGAGACCTGCATCCTGGTTTTGGGAACACCCGCCCTCCACTTTTTTCCTTCATCCTTTAGAACCAGGCTCCTACCACATGTGATGTGTTAGGCAAATGTATCCTGATGTGTGAGTCCCACGTCTGCACACCCTCACAATTCCAGCCGGTGTAACCTGCGTGGTTGACCCAAAGCATTCAACAGAAGTGGACTCAGCGTATCATCTCCAGGCAAATATCATGTCACCTGCGAGAGACGGGATGCCTGTGATTGATGTGACAGGGAAATTGACCGCGATGTCCTTTTGGAAGCCATTTTTCACCCATTTGGCGATTTCCTTATGAGGGAGGATGACAGCGGAGGTCAATAAGAAGCCTCACTTCACAGGAAGAGCAGAAACGGGCACTGCTGCAGCCTTTTCCATGACCACTGCCCTCTGCCGCCATTTGGCACTTGACCCCTAAACGGACAGGAAAACGGGCACTTGTGAGGAAATGAAATGAGAACAAACGATGCTGCTAACCTTAAAGTGAAGAACGTCTCTTCTGTGGACTTAGTTCTCAGTTTCTTCAATCCTGATTGGTCCAAATATGGAAAATGTGACAACCTTTAAACCACTTTGTGCACCCTGACCTGCAAATAAGGCCCAGCTGTCGTCCCAAGACCATCAAATCTGATGGCCTAAATTCATTTTTTTTTTTTTTTTAAGTTTCTCCATGGTGTGATGAAAGCAGCCTGCGTCTAACTGAGAAGATAAAAGCCCCGCTTCGCTGTGCGCCGTCCATGAAAGCAAAGGAGCCCCCACCCCGTCAACCCGACACACACTCCACAAACAGCATTCTTATGATAATGGAATAATGCTGCTGCTTTGGTTAATTGTGCGCAGGCGATAGGAGTGGGCTGCTGTCGTGACCCTGCAGGAGAGAGCTGGCAGGGATTATCAGAACTCTTTAAGGACTCCTCAAAGTGCCCCCATTGATCAACATTTTTACCCAGTTTGCATTCTTTTTTTGTGTGTGATGCTGTCACAATATGGAGAGTATTTTTATTCACGTGCACATTGAACAGACATATGTGGAAGGTAACTTATTAACTTTTAGCACGCTGCAGACAAAAGTACTGTTTAAGTGTTTTGCCCACCAGGTAACAAGACTGGGGATCAATCGTGTTACCACTTCCAAAAGAGAGGATTTCATTAAGTATACCACAGTTTTATCAAGAATAAATAAACAAAAGTGAAGATATGACAAAAATTTGTAAAAAAAAAAAAAAAAAAAAAAAAAAAGTAAACATCAAACCAATAACAGGAGAAAGTAACTCTTTCTTTAACAAATAAAAATCATGTTTTCTTCTGTTAGTTCCAGGAGTAAATGGCTGCCATCCTTTCACTGTTAAAAACTTTGATAAGTGCAGCAACTGTGTCGACAAGTTAATGTTATTCAGTAAAGTCTTGCACATATAAGTTTATAGAAGATTAACTGGTTTTAACTGTCACAGGTGTTTCATATTTTTCAACTATTAATCCTTCACATGACAAATGATGATATAAGCCATGTTCAACAGCCAGAAACCAGGTAAGAACTGGAGGAAGATGTGGTTCCTTATCAAGTTAAACTAAGTTATTGTTATCGTGATTTAATGTTTGCTGTTAAAACTAATGAACCACATTGTTAGCTCCTGCTAAAAGCTTTTGCACAGGCTCGATAGCTTTTCAGAGCAGTGCGGATAATTTATTTGCTAATATGAACTTTTCATAAGAATATTACATAAAGTTACATTTTTAATGGGTGGTTTTACGCTTATTTGTGAATGAGTTAAACAACGAGGTTGTGTAAGTAAAACAAGTTTAGTTAACATTTTATCTGACATACTTCCCGACCGCAGCTAATGTTGTTACTGCTAAATGACTATGTTTCGGTTTGTTTTTACGCAATTAATTAGTTCACTTATTCAAAACGACTTCACTTGACGGACAAGCTTATTTAGATGGGGAAAAAAATCCACTTCAATGAAACTCCACCGGCTGTTACATATTTATTTAAACGGCGCAGGGAGTGATGGAGACTTTTAATGTGTTTGGCTGTTAAAAAGAGTGATATAAACTTCTTCGGGTGTTGTTCATCTAGAAACTAGTACACTCAGGCCGTAGTTTGTGCTTTAAAAAAATCTTTTAGGATTAATTCTTCCTCTTTGAACCGGTACACATTTTTATAAATCGACATTTTGGGCACAGTTTTCTGCGTCCAAGTTAAATCTGCGCCGCTAAATCGTTCGGCTAGCGCACGAGGAAGTCTTTTTGTCACATTTCCGTTATAAATTGAATTAATCTGCTTTATTAGCCTGTGTCCCGTCCGGCTTTGCGTCGTGGAGAGCTCGGCGTGCACTCAAAACGTTGCGCGTTTTGGAGCAGAAATCGGCGCTTCCACCGTGGCCCTCGGCTCGAAACTGCGCAATCCCGCAACTTTTCTCCGTTAAAAGACGCCAAATCGTTTCCTTTTTGGCGGCGTCGCGCCGGGACGCCGCGATTCCGGGCTCAAATCAGACGCAGAGGGTGCACCTTTGCGCAGGGACCGGGTTTAGTGCTCCCAGGCTCCTCTGGGTGCACAAAGAGCAGCGGCTCGCAGAGGAACTTGTTCAGAGTGAGCCGGGGACGCCGGGAGGCGAAATTCAACAACCTCCGGACGCGAAGTCGCCACGACTGCGCATTTTTACCCCGTCGAGCACACTATCACACCGCCGACACCGCCGTTTCAGGGTAAGTATCAGTTTTAATGCGTTTAAGCGGGGCTGGATGGCTGCGGAGCGGGTTAAACCTCTTTCGCTTTGGCTTCCCGAGCGTGGTTGTTTTTGCAGAAAATGGCGTCATCGCCCTCTTGTTTCTGCTTGGCCGCGGCGGGGAGAGGAGTACTTTCAGAGAGTTGTAGCAGCCTCCAAACGCCGCGTTCGCCTCCTCGACGAGGAAATCCGCCATCGCGGTGTGCTGGGCTCGGTAGTAGGCGGTTTAAAGCGGAGCTATGTCGCGATTTCGCTCCGTGGGAGGACGCGCAAAGATGGAAGGGTCACCGGTCCTGTGCGCCAAGCAGCTTCTTGGAAAAGGTGGCACAGAGCTGCGAAACGCAGCGTTTTTCATTCACGACAATGCCACCGGAGCGGGCTCCGCGTCCACCCAGATGATCGATGGTGGTCTGGTGCTGTTACCAGGGTGGTTATAGGCGTGTTTGCGGGGCTATTGGACCGTGTCTTTGTGTGTATTTTATTCGCGTTAGCTCGTCTTTACGCCGCACTCCGCTGCCATGCTGCAATCGTTACCAGGGGCCTCTCTTTAACGGCTGGAAAGGTGCATTTTTTAACTTGACTCATCCTGTGATCAGGTCCAGCTCCCCCCTTTGTGGCTGAATATAGTGGCGTTCCTTTTTAGGCTGACATTATAAGCGTGTGAAAGGAGATTTTCGAGGATAATGGGGGCGATGCAAATCGTGCCATGAGAATGGCGACTGTCCTGCGCTCTGGTTCGCGGCACGCCAGATGAGGAGAGGCTAAATTGGATGAAAAACAAGTGTTCGGGAGCGATCGCGCAGTTTGTGGAGAACTGGGGAAGTCCGGCGCTGCGCAATGACCGTGTCGCCGCTTTGCGCAGAGCGGAGTGGCAGCTGCTGTAACCGCCGCCACCATTTCGCCGCGATATTTTGTGTGTGAGTGTGTGTGTGTGTGTGTGTGTGTGTGTGTGTGTGTGTGTGTGTGTGCGCACGCGCGCGCGCGCCGGCCAACCTTTTGTAAATAGTTGGGGGACTCTTGGGTAAAAGAGCACAATAGTATTCATGTGAGTCCTTTATAGTGCGTGAATGCGGTCCCAAGTCCCGTTCCGGCTGCCCTGTGTTTTTTCCGCCAGCTACGTGCATGCGTCCTCGCTCTGGCCACCACACATCCACCATAGCGAGGCCACTCCGCTCCCCGCTCGGACGCTCTGTTTGGTTCCTCTTGTGCCCAAAAGTGAAGATGTGTTTGGCGTTGGCGGCACAGGCCAACACGAGAATCCGCCAAACGGCGACAAAAGACCATTTCTGAAGACCACAGTTTACATTTGATCAAGTTTACTGAGTTATGCAACCGCATCACCGTGGAGCGGACCGCTCGTCCGCGGTTATTTCCCCGTCACTCGCCATCGGCTTGATATTTCTGAGATATCTGCTGAATCGGAGCAGGTCCCCTGGCGACGACGCTGATTGAGGAGGATATGTCATTCGCAAATCACCCAGTGCCGTTTGCGTCACAGCCCGCGGCCTCGCACGCCCATGGGGGGCGATGGAGTTGCAAATGGAGACCGTGCTGACGCTGCCCCAGCTGAGAGGGGAACCAATAGACGCGGACCCGGGCGGCCGCGGTCGACGCGCGCCTCCGCTCGCCAGCGCAGATACCGGCCCGCGGTTCCTTATCAACGCGGAAGATAGCGCGTTCACTTCTGGATGATCAGGCTTCCTCCCCGCTGCCCGGGATGCGTAAGTGGATGCGTGCACACGCTGGTGGAAGCTTCCTCGGGCCAGGCCAACCGAGGAGAAGTGCATCCGCCCGCTGCCTCCCTCATGGTGCTCGGTGCATGTGGCCATTGTCGAGCGGCTCCTGCGTGCTCCAGCCAACTCCGAACTGGATCGTGATTCTGGAACTCGCGTTTGTTTAATGACACCCACAGCGCGCCCCGCGTTTCTGGTACGAAGAGAAGCAGTTTTTCCACCCAGGAACCGTCCGTTTGTTGCCGCTGCGCTTTGAGACGCCGCACATGGCTCCATCCTCCGGAGCAGAGAAGTTGTTTACCAGGCAGAAAGTTACTCATGTGAGGATTATTCTACTTTGAGATCCAATAATGGAACTATATCACAGTAAAGCATGGAGATATTTATATTTTTTAATCCAAAACTTTCCAAAACTGCATTTTTGTGATTGCATTTCTGGCTTATTATGTCGACAGTGTTAGTTTAGGTTCTGTTTAGCCCCAAATAAAGCAGGATGGTGAAGTAAGAGCACAAACTGACACAATGAGGCTGACTAACCTTGAGCAGGAGTGTGAATGCGTAACTGGGGCGTAAGTGCTGACAACAGAGTGGGTTAAAGGAGCCAGAAAGCATTTGTGTTTTCCTCTTTTATATCGAGCCATTGTGTGTGTGACTGTCTCTCCTCATGAGAGCAGAAGCTCGGGCCACTCGGCCGCGTCCCCTCATAGAGTTCCCTTGGTTTGTTGTTGTGGCACCTGTCTGCAGACTGGCTGTTGACGACAGCACCACGGTGATATCACCGCCTGATTCACTCCCAGTAATGATGCAGTGTTCAGGCACCGAGCCCCCGTCATCAAACCAGCACACACATGCGGAGCCGCTAACCAGTCAGGGAGGGGAGGAGACGGGTAGTATCAGTGGGTTAACCCTGAGAGCCATGGCGCCGCATCAACAGGTGATAGATGCTTTTATTCATCTCCAAGAGAAATTCACATTTCCAGCAGCTCGAAAGTGGAAACACACAAGGGCATGAAGTCTTGGGAAAATACCAAAACTAAAATACTAAACTGAACTATGATGTGCAGAAACTCTAATGAGGTAGGATTTTAAACAATACAGTTATAGAGATAAAAAAAAAAAAAATACAGTCACAATGCAATGTAACAGTGTGTAACATACAGTTGTGACAATGTAAGAGTGTGTAGCATACAGTTATAGTAGCATACAGTTGTTGCCTCAGTGTGAAGCGCATTCTATGAATAGGCTTCTGTTGTTTATTCAGCCATTCAGCAAAGTGATTTAGGCTGGAAGACGAGTTTAGCTAACTGATTTAAAAGGCATTTTTGTGAGTCTTTTGGTGTTTTGACTGGTCTAACTGGTAATCTGAGCATCACTGATGGTTTAGAAATGGATGTGAAGTCTTCTGGATCTCTCCCAGCGATCCCGCGGCACCACTTAATGATGGTCATGTGTGGCTTTTACATTCATTACACATTTTTTCTGTGGTTTTTAATTATGTTGCACCCTGGATTCGCTGAGATGTGTCTGACACCTAGTGGTAGATTTAGGTATGTCTCATTTGGATTAAAAACAAAGTTTTGACATTGGCCCAACCCCAAACCACACATTGATTCTGTGCTGTAATGTGGTCAGGTGGTTGGATGAGCATGTCTGCCAGCTCTCAGAAACATGTGTGTTAGTCCAGGGCCTTGGAGGTCCCATCAGGCTGCCTCCACAGAGAGAACAGAGATAAAGACAACAAGTCCACATCTGCCGGCTCTGGAGATGCAAACTTTTAAGCAGATGAATATGAAGGTGCTCGTAGACAGAGAAGAGCTGTTTGTACCTTGTACCCGTAGAGTAAAAATATCACTGAAGCCTGGTTCCCTGCTGTCGGCGTCCAGAGTGGACACCTTTACTTTCATTACTCGACTTGGTACCAGAGTCACATCTTCACTCTCATGTCTGTCTGTTACCATGGAAATAGTAGAGTCCCCTGTTCATGCAGGAGTATTATTATCAGCACGCACATGAATTTTTTTGTATCTTGAAACCCGCTCTTAATAAAAGCTCTTTATTAGTGTGCTGAGCGAGTCAGTGGTGTGATGTTAGGTGCCCGTCGGTGCTGCCAGAGTTCTGTAGAACACCGCTCTCTGTGCTGTAGTCAAGGGACTTTTGTCTGTTAGCTTAAAAAAAAAAATCATTGTTTTTAGTTAAGCTAAAAACTCTTCCAGGTTCTTTATCTTCGTGTCTGTTTTTGTGGTGCTGAAGTGGATCAACTTTAATCATCCTAATGGCCTTCTGATGTTAACCCTAAAACTGCTGAGTGATTCTTTCTTTGGTTGTCAAGTTCTGGCAGCAGGGACGGAGGACTATCAGAGAGGTTTACGATAATTCCACACTCACCTCAAAGTATCCCTGATCTGATCCGTTCTCTGTCAACAGAGGAACAACCTCAACAAGTCAAAAGTGGCCGCACAGCTAACAAGCTAGCGCACAATAGCGAGTCTGTTTCACTCAATCTCACACCTGCTGGTACACCTTGTGTGCTGTCGGTGATGGATGGTGTAAGTTGAGTGAAATAAAGTTGTTGATTGATGCTGGGTGTTTGGTCCCAGTTTTTTATAATAATTACTGACCAACCTTGAACTCCGTCTGACACAAACAGAGCCTGAACTGGTAGAAAAAGCATTAATCTGCCCACCCAATATGGACTGTATCCAGAGTTTCTTCTGTGTTTTGTCCCGGAATCTGTGATAATTGCATCGATGTCATGATAAACTCTTCCCCATGTTTCTTTTGGACTGGTGCTGCGCTGCTCCCCTGCTCTAGGTTTTTAACATCTACAACTGCAGGGGCAGTCTAAAATTCACATTTGGTTCTGTCATGGAGCAAAGAGATTTTTCTTTATGGTTTAAATTTAGTGTGAAACCTCACCATACTTGCACCTCTGAGGACAATAGTTGTGTGATAACACAATTTACACAGCTGTTACTTTGCTGAGCATTTGAATTCTCATTACAGGGCCATAAGAGCAGTAGGACCTTTGTCTTTTCAGGATCGCAGCAGTTTTGTGTTGATGTTCTGGCAAATAATTACGTTGGCTAAGGGTTAGAATTGAGACGATCTCACAGTATGTGTCTTTAAAACTTTCTAACTGGAATTGGCTGCTTTTTAATTATTGCGCTTTGTCTCCCTCTGCTGGCGCTGAAGCGGACTACAAGTCTATCAAAATGGACTTTTTCGTGGGACATGGACTCAGTGGAAACAAAACCTGTTCACTTTGCTTCCTATGATTTCAGCACCTGTTAACCACACAGAATGTTGCTGTTCATTTGTCTCCTCTGTTTTAAAGGTAACCTGTGGAGAAATAGTGGAAGTGTGATCCAAGTTGATGTGATGTGTTCAGATCTGTCATCAGAGGTCAGGCAGATCGGTGATGTTGGATTGAGGGCTACAAGATATAGAGAACACTGAAACAAAACAAATAATGCTCCAAATGTCGCTAGAGGAGAAGCAAAGGCAGATATTTAGTTAATGACATTTATCTGCATGATAGAGGGCTGTCCTGTGTAAATACACACAATGCAGAAACTTCTTATTTCAGTTTGGAGGTGTGGTCAGATGGGAAAATGTAACTGTAAAGCTTTTGCAGATATAATGTATATTAAATTTTGAGCAAGGTTCTATTATCCCATCCTTAAACTTGGTCAAAAACTGTTAATACAAGTCACCACTAAGGGGTAGTGATGAACAATGTTTCTCCCCTCCGTTAAACATCATCGTTTCATAAAATTCTCATCATGTCTTAGAGTCAGTTGTAAACCTTGAAAATGTGCCTGTGATTTACTTTATACATGAAACCCTAAGTCTTTTCAGTCTTTTATTTATTAGTCATGCATATACAACTGTAAACACTTGACACATCCTGATTAATATAGTAAATAAAACGCAAGTCTGCTTGAACTCAGCTCTCAGCTCGCCTTTCAGAAGCAGATTCACAGGCATTCCAACCATTTAATGTGAAAACAAGTATGTTTACTGTACACACAGCACATGTGTGCATCTGATTTTCGACAACAGTTCTGCCCCCAGCAGCACACGGAGGGCAGCCATTAACATAAGTCAGTCCCACGGTATCTGTTTACCTGAAACACAAACAGAGACGCTGTGCTTGATGCAGACTAATGGTGCATTTAATACCAGATAATTGTCCTGCTAGCAGTATAACAGGCAGTGGAATTAGTGTTGAAGGAAACCATTCCTGCCACCTTAAAATATTCATCTTTCTTGTATCCAGTTGTTTCTAAGCACACTGCTTCCTTTTCAAATGAATTATACATGCGTTGGTAGTAGGTGTGCAGAACAGAGTGTGTTGTTAATTATATAAGTTTTGGTTTGAATGATGGGACTAGTTTTCCAGAAGAGGATATGTAAGTAATTGAAACATGTGGATGGTGAGTAGGTGAGACGCATAAGAGGGGTTTCTTGCATTAAAATTGCTCTAGTTATATCATGCAGTCTGCAAGCATTGCATAAATCATGCTGCAGGTCCGTAAACACAAAATTGCGATGCATCTGCATTTGTTTAAAGCTCTTCCTCGACTCACACGGAGTGTTGTTCCAGGTGTGCGCTGGTAGTGGAGGTGCGGTGCCACGAGCTGGTCCTGGCAGCATGGTGAAGGCCCAGAAGTCAGCTGGGAGGAAGAGCTCGCACTGTCACCGCACACAGGTACTGGAAATACAGACAATCTGTGAACATCTCACTCCCCCTCTTTTTTTTTTTTTTCTTGCATGAAAGTAAAGTCCCAACATACAACAACAGCGTGCCCCATTTGTCTTAATTTTTGTTTGTGAGTATAGAAGTGATGCGCATGTCCTGTGGTGACATGCTATAATCTACCTGACGCTGGGAGTCATTTTTCCTTCTCAAGGGCAGCAGGGCCACGAAAAGATAGAAACACTCAGAGTGAGGAAATGAGGATAAATTGGTGCTGGGAGAAGAGGTGAGATTGAGGAGTGTGAGAGGGTCTGGGGAGAGACACTGCTGAAGGCACAGATGGGTGTGCTCACCTCCAGACACTTATCTGAAGAAGGCTGGCAGTTTGACAAGGTTAATTTCCTCCTGACAATATCTGCAGATGCTTAAGAGACTTGACAACTGCACTGAACACACGCGCTCGCCGTCTTTATCCAGTGCTTTATCTCACCTGCAGTGTGATATCTCACTCTTCTCTGGTTTCTACAGCAAAGTGCCGTTTTCTCTTGCTGTCTTTTATCAAACCAGCATCAGTGCAGCTCTTCTGCTGCCGCCGTCCCTGCGCCGCACCATCCTGGTGTTTTCAGGGACCAACTCCAACACCAGGACTGTGCTCATTTATTGTTAAAGTGTCCCAGAGTTAATGCTGCCCCCTCTTTTTCCTTTAAATTTGGTATTTAAATTGCTCAGCAGCATTTCTGTATCTCGTCTCTTCACTGATTTCTGGCTTTGCAGAGTGCTGCTCAGACAGAGATGGAGGAGGATCAGATCCAGTCAGACTCCCAGCACCCTGCCCAGGAGGAGACCTCTCAAAACGCAGAACAGCCTCCTCCCCAAGCCCCTCACCAGACCTCGGCTCCAGCCTCTCCGTCCAGTCTGGACCAGGAGGAATCTCCGACAAAGGTCCAGGGTCCTGCCTCCCTGTCCCAGTCCAAGCTTCTGTGGAAGCCCATTCCTCCTCTGCTGCCTGAGGCTCACGCTAGGACCAAAGACCAGAGCTGTCAGACCGAAGAGCTGACCAGTAATCCCAGTCAAGATCATAACACAGGTGGGAAGACGCGTTTTACTCTGCTGCCTGCTGAATGCTTTTTTTCCGACTGATAACGAGGGTCTTCCTGCGAAGCTTCTGCATAGCTTCTGCTGGGTTGGTTGATCTTTGACACCATTGTTGGGGGGGGGGAAGAGGTCAGTGGGTCATTGACCTGTTGTGCGGGGATTAGCAACTGGGCTGAGAGAGGTGGGGGATGGGCAGCAGCAGAACTCATTCTGTCAGTCATTAACATACAGTACAGCCTCTTTGATGCCTTCTTTGCTATTTTTACCAGCAAATTTGAGACTGTCTCTCTCACCCCACCCCCACTGTGGAGGGGCTTTACAGGTGAAACATTTTCACTGATATCCAGGCTGAAGTATCACATCATGGGGTGGCTCTAAATCCTTAAATTAAGGGAAATTCAGTCACATAATCTTGATTATTCTAATTATCTGGCTTCTCCAGGTGCCTGTGTGGAACCTGGAGACCCCCCTCTGCTTCAGCAGCCTCTGCAGACCTCCAAATCTGGGATCCAGCAGATCATCGAGTGCTTCCGCTCAGGTTTGTTTCTCTAGTCTGGAAGTCAGCCTGCTTTAACACACCAACATGCTGTGGTTCATTAAACGAGAAAGTGGGTGAATGAGGAGAGCAGTGTTCAAAGGATTTTCAGTGAGGAATGTTATTCCCAGTTCTCCACCATTACTCCCAGTTAGCAGTTATGTCTCTCCCCACACTTTTCATGGCAGCAGGAATAATTAATATACAGCAGCAAAATCTGTCGGTGGCTGATAGGATCGACCACGCTGCTCGCCAGCGGGGGTCACGGTGCCGTACGTCATCATCGGAGCCCCCCGCTGCTGTTGTGAGGGATCGTATTATAGCAGAGCCCCTGCAGAACACGTCCAGGTCCAAACGGGTCAGATTGGACTGATGGCTTCCAGCGATGCTGCGCTCCAACAGCATGTTTGTGTTAGCACAACATCCAGCAGAGCACAATACAGCCTTGGACCAAGTCAAAGGAAGAATCAACATCTGTGAAACCTTCGATTTTCTTACCTCTGCTTACTTTCTCTGGCCTCACAGTGACTTATTGACAAATACGGAAAAAAACCATCAGCAGTCCACATCTCAGCCAGTGGTTGGCTGTTTGTGTTTAACAGAGATGTTATTTTGATATTTATTCCTCTCAAAACACCTCAGACACAGTGGTTTTTGCCTGAGAAAGCAGTCAGTTTGCTTTGGTTGCCTGATGCTAATGTACAGACAGGTGTACCTATGGACCTTTCAGAATCAAATTTGGGTGATTATCTGGTCGCCTTTGACCAAAATTTCTTTATCTGTCAGACCAATCAACGCACGTTTGAGATGGTACGATGTTGTTGCTCAGGTCCCAGTTATGCTCGTTAATGTATCTTTAGGAGCTCTATCTGGTTTTGTATCTCCCATAGAAGTCATTTTCAGATACAGACTATTGATACTGCAGAAAAACATCTCCCCTGAGCTCACTCTTCATTCATAATTTATCTTTGGTTTATATTGACTGACTCCACACCAGCACAAGCTAACGATAGTGTGCATCAGACCTTATTTTTATAAATATAATTTCTTGGCCACGGCACTGGAAAAAAATAGACAGTCTGATGTTTATGCAGGTGAAAGTTTTCACAGATTAAAATATCATTAATCACCTGGAAACTGGGCTCATTATTAGTGGAGTTTTACATTTTGTATGGACAATAATGGTGACCTGGAGCCCTCAGGTTTTAAATGATGCTGCTCTGAGCCATGAGATCAGGGATCTGTTAGCATCTTGTAAGGCTGACATGCTGATAGCCCTGGCCCGAATACCGACCCTGATGCTAATTGTGATGTCCTTTGGTTTGCAGGAACTGCTCAGCTCAAACACATGCTGCTGAGGGAAGTGGACACTATCTTTGAATGTAAGCTGTGCAGGAGTCTGTTCAGAGGCCTGCCCAACCTCATCACACACAAGGAGTACTACTGCCTGACCCGGCTGCCTGAATACGACGGTTAGCAACACAACACGTTAGCATGCTGGGCCACATCAAAACAACTGCAACATCTGAGGCAGCAATCCTGAAACTTAAGTTTAAGTCCTAGAAAATATGCAAAGAAATGTTTCTCAGCAAGATGTTAACATCAATACCCAGCAAACTCCTGGAGTGAGAGCTGTTGTGCACGCTGAGGACATGCAGATGCAGACTTGTAGAGATGACACACCCAGTTGAAGGTAGCACAGCCGCCTGTGCGCTGAAGCATTGATTATGGGAAGCAGAGAAGTGCAGTTTCCCAGCAGTGCGGAGGATCAGACAGAGTTGTGTGTTGAGCTCAGTGTGGAGCCATCACAGACTCGACTATCCTCCTGCAGCTCCAATATGCTGGTGCCTCCTGTGAGCTCCTCTCGCATCACTAAAGAAATGTCCACAGTTCTGTGGGTTTTATCATCATTTCTGGATGTGCTGTTGAAGTGTTTTCTCATTCTTCTGCCCAAATCTCCTCTCTCCTCATCTAAAGTCAATACTTTCAGTTTTAATGATGACTGCTGTTAGAATAATAATATTAACGACATGTGTTTGATTTTTACGGCCGTAATGAAGCTGTTCCCTGTATGGGTGGATAAATGCTTCTCACTAAAGAGTCCATTAACATTGGTCCAAAGTGTATTTGGTAGTTAGTTTGATAAATGACCTAATTGGTGTCTGTTTTTCACAGGGAACTAATGTGTTGTAGCTGAATGAACAGCATTTGTTTCTTTCTAATGTTCAATATTGGGTGTCAGATATTCCTGCTCCTGCAGATGCAACATTCAACCCAGCTGTTATTGTGCTGAGAATGTATTCACGTGCTTTTGGCTCAGGTTCAACGGGTGATGACAGGCAGAGCGTAGCCATGAAGGATTTACTGGACGCCATATATCCCAGATCTGACAAGCCAGATTACGTCGTCCGGCTGGAGCCTATTCAAACCAGCACCAAGGCTGTGTTCCAGTACATCACCACAGAGGAGGAGCTGGCCAGATATCCATCACGCACACCCAGGTAGGAAATGCCCCCACACACCTCCACACATTACAGTTTCCTCTGCTCACCTGGGTCAGGTCAGCCCAGACAACCCTCTCTCCACCTCCAAACCTTTCCAGGAGAAAGTCAAGGAGTTGCTTGAATTGTTGAGATTTTAAGTAGTTCAAGGCAACTTCCTGTTTTGTTAGTGCCAGAGAGAGTCCAGTAACGTGTGAAGGAGAAACTATTGAGGCTCCAGAAGACAATCAGCCAAATCAGCAGGCCGGAGCAGAGAGCCACGGCAGCCCTGGGCAGTATCGAGGACCGAGGAGATGGGACGCTGAGGAGGAGTCCAAAGCCGAGCAGACGCAGCATGAAGATGAGGGCTCCACCAGCGGGGTGGGTGACTGGAGACCCAACAGCCATGTTCAACAAAACACCCAGCTCACTTCACGCTTTTCTTTGCCGTCTTTTGATCCAGGTCGAAGACGTGACCATCTCCTGCTGCTTGTGCGGTCAGGACTTCAACTCGAGGCGCAGCATCCGACGCCACTGCCGCAAAATGCACCAGACCAAACTGGAGGAGCTCCGCAAGTTCACAGAGACACGTACAGTTCCCACCAGCCTGCTGTCAATGGTGAAAGGTACCACTTCATTCAGTTTACAGCAGTTGCCATTCAGACCCGCTCTGTGTTGTGGAAGTAATAACTGGTTTTACTGCTACCGGAGGTCGACCAAGGACGCTCAGCACCCCAACCGGAAAGTCCTGCCCAGTGTGCCTCAAAACCTTCGCCACAAAAGCCAACGTGCGCCGTCACTTTGACGAGGTGCACCGCGGGCTACGGAGGGACACCATCACGCCCAGCGTCGCCTCGCAGCCTGGCCCGCCCTTTTCTCCGGAGGCCACGCCCCCCAGGAAGAACAACAACAGCAGTGCCTCACCGATGCGTGGCCCCACCGCCAAGACCACCCCAGTAAATTCCAAAACCCATTCCGGCCAAAACCAGGCCAAAGGTCAGAGTCAGGTGTCTGCGAGCCCTGCCTCATGTCGCTGCACACTCTGCAAGAGGAACTACAGCTCCCAGGTATCTTGTTGGCAATTCCATGCAGCGAATCAGCTACTGCATGAGCCTAAAATAAGATCGTTTTCTATTTTCAATACACATTAATTTGATGTTTTCCAAATAGAGACATATTAGCAAACATAGGAAATACTTTAGCTGCATCATTGTCAAGGAGCCATGTATTCACAAGTGGATCGCTCTGTTTGTGTTTTTCAGCTCATGTTGAAGAGACACATGCGCATCGTTCACAAAGTATACAGCCTCAAGAGCAACAGGTCGCCTGCAACAACAAGCTCGTCCACGCCAGCAGCTCAGAACAACAGCAGCAGCAGCAGCGGCGGCGGCGGCGCCGGTGCTGCTGCGAGCGCCAACAACAACGTCCGAGTAAAGGAGGAAGTGGTAGAAACCTCAGATGAGGACGAGGACATCAACAGCAGCCCTGCTCCGTCTCCTAGTGACAGCACTGGGACGGCTAAAGGGGTTGCTGCGACGCAGAGCGCACCCAAGGTGAAGGACGAAGAGCCTCCGTCGAGCCCAAAGGCGCAGCCGCCGGTCCCGCCATCGTCCTCCCGCGGCAGCGCCGCGCTCGCCTCTGGAGTTCCCTCAAAAATGAGCAAACTGTCGGTGGGTTTCGACTTCAAGCAGCTCTACTGTAAACTTTGCAAGCGACAGTTCAGCTCGCGGCAGAATCTGACCAAACACATCGAGCTGCACACGGACGGCAACGACATCTTCATCAAGTTCTACCGCTGCCCTCTCTGCCGCTACGAGTCGCGCCGCAAACGCGACGTCCTGCGCCACGTCACCGTCGTCCACAAGAAGTCCTCGGCCTACCTCGCCAAGATCATGCCCAAGCTGGAGAGCAGGGCAGTGAAGAGGCTGGCCGAGGTGGTCCTCAGCAGCACCAGCAGCAACAAGAGGACGGCTGCCAACGCCAAAGAGGAAGTCAACGGACGCCAGGCGTCTTCCTCCTCCTCCTCCTCCTCTTCCCCGTCGCCTCCCATCACTCGCAAGCAGGAGGGTTCCACTCTGACCCCGTCCACCTCTGCAGCCTGCTCCTCATCCTCGCAGGTCCCCTCAACCGCCACTCGCAAGCAGCAGGACGCCTCACCGCTGCCGGTCCCAGCGTCCACCCCCGTCACCCGCAAGCAGGAGAGACAGCAGACGCACCTGCACCGCCCCATCAGCCCGCCGCTGACTCGCCGCAGCGAAAAGCACCAGCGCACTTGCTCCCGCGCCGCCTCGCCCTGCGCTCCAGCGCCACACACGCGGCGAAGCGACGCCCAGCCAGACGGCGGCGGGACGTCGTCCACTGAAGTCAGGGTGACCAAGAACTTCTCGCTGCACGCCTGCGACCAGTGCGGCCGCGCCTTTGCCAAAAAGGTATGTGAGCAGCTGCTGAATGACATGGTGTGTGTTCACAGCTGATAAGAGTCAGTTTTTAGTGGAAGTGTGTTTCTGCCGGCAGCTGTACCTGGAGTCGCACAAGCGCAGTCATCGCAACGCACCAACCGCTGCGGCTAACAGACGGAAAGGAGTCAGCACCCGCTCCAAGTCTCTGGCCTGGTGAAACATGTAAGGATACAAGACACACACACACACACACACACACACACACACACACACATTGCTACGTGATCATTGGCTGCTTGTCTTCTGCTGTGTGTGATCAGATTTATAGATGTGTGTGTGTGTGTGTGTGTGTGTGTGTGTGTGTGTGTGTGTGTGTGTGTGTGTGTGTGTGTGGTATCATTCCCTGCAGTAGAGACTATAAAGCAGCCTGTTTACCACCTGTTCCCTCTCCCGTCCCTCTCATTCACAGTGTGTCTGCTGCTTAGTAAACTTTCTCCGTCTAGTTGTCACACTTTATCTTCCTTGTTTCCCTCTCTCTGTTCATCTCTTCTCTGGGCTCTCAGCATGAGGCTGTCACACACCAGCGATGATGAGGAAGGAAACAGAAGGAGCACACGGGCACAGAGGAAGGCCAGCTTTTGCTTTACAACCAAATACATTGTTGGAACCTGACATGTCTTTTGACCGGTTTGAGCCAGTTTACATCAGTATGTAAATGCAGCTCATCTTGAATGTCTGCAAACCTCCTTGAGGGAAAGGATGAAGACAGTGTGCGAGTTTGAGTGTGCGGCACATCCGGATTGTTGCTTCCGCGGAGAACCAACTGGAATAAAGCATGAGTGGATTTTAATTTAATTTCACTCCTACAAGGATCCAACAAACCTAGAACAGATGCACTGTTTTCATTCCACTCTTCCACCGTCTTCTCCCTGACTCTGCACTGTCCGAGCACACCCCTGTCCTGCTCTTCTCCGCTCACCTGTTCCATTGTAAATGTAGAAGAACTCCAGCCACTTTTTCTCTGAGTTCGCTTTAAATATTAATTTACATGTGCGGTTAAAGTAAAGGACAAAACCTATAGAACAACTTGGAACTTTATTTAAGATTGTGTTTACTTATTTTTTGAATCCTTTTGTGTGTTTTTTAAATGTTGGACAGAGTTTATTTTTATCTTTGGCCTGTGAGTGAGAAATATTTGTTGGTGTCCTTTACTTTGACCGCACACCTAGTAATTGATCGTGTTTCAGGTTAAAATATCCTTTAAATGTCATTAACTATACTGAAAAATATTATAGATGGTAATCAATTCGCTGTATTTATTTTCTTTGTGTTAAACGGACAAAAATCAACTGATTTGTAGAAAGAAAGGAAGAGTAAAACTGTTTCTGAAATAAACGGGGAGTTCCTGGGCGCGACGCCAGGGGGCAGTGTGACGCAGCCCTCTGTGCTGCAGTGCAGCGTCGGTCAGCTAGAAGCTAATGTGGTGAAACAAGAGGTGTGAAGGTTTAAAGGATCCAGCTGCTCTGGGAATCTTTGTGTTTGTGCTGCTAAATCCTGACTCATGTTGGGCCAAAATGCGGAGCCGTGAGCACCAAAAAAACAGACAACGTTCACCACAGAATGGACTTCATTCAGACAAACCCTGTGACCAGTTCTTGATTTAGGACCATCTCATTTCTTAACTTTTATGGTTAGGCATGGGGCGGGGGGGTGGGGGTAGTCTTGAAAACACTGGAGCATGAGCTGCAGAGACTACATGTAAATATGTGTTAAGGTTTAAGCAGAAAGCCATGAAATGGAACAAAAGTAGTTTAAGCAGAAAGACCAAACTTTATTTTTATAACCGAGGTCGACCGCCACGAGATCTTGAAAGCATGTACATATAGATTCTATAAATAATAGTTCTAATGGTCAGAGTAGTTATTGATTTGTACCTAACATGTTGGATAATGGCGGTTATATATTGAGGCAACTTTGTGTTGGTCCACAGTTTCGTTCTGTTTTTGCATCTCGGTTCTTAAAGCATTTATGTTGTGCGTGAACAGTAATGGAACCTCACCAGGCTTTTCTGACCTCTGTTTGTCTTTGTTTTCGTCATCTCCGGTAATGTTAAAACTCTCACCCGCTAGAGAAACTAAGAGTTAGAGCTGTCTCAGTTGTGACACGAATGTTAACACCACTTCAATAAAAATGGACTTGAAACCTTGGGGGAAAGCTTGCCGGGACTTTATTGAAACGACGTTGATCAAGTTTGTCCAGCCTGGTCTGGATCCTTCAGACCATTTCAGACGTGGGACCTTCTAAAATACTGCTTTCAACAGCAGAGAGCATCGAAGACGGTAGGCAATATATAATGTATCACACTTTTAAATGCAGTATTAAATTATAAATTGTCACATCCATAACAAACAGCTCCTTTCCCCACAGATTGTTACGGTGTGTGTGTCCACGCAAGGGGAGCAGGAATTCTAGTGACCTGTCTTCCTTTATGGAGGTTGTTGAACTTAAAAATATCTACAAGTTAACCAGCACCAGCAGAATACTTCAGCAGTTCTGCAAGGTTACATACATTACAGCATTTACAGTTCATAACATAATGTGTATGTTGCTTTGTGATCAAAGCAACTTGATGCGCCATGAAGATGCGCCGTTGCCCCGCCATTGCCCTGCTGCAGTTGCGGTATCTCTCCACTAGATGGCAGCATTGTATTACGTTCCGCCGCCGCCCCCCGCACAAACGTTTGACCGGGTTGAGCTCGTCTGTCTCGGTCTCAGGTCACAGAAACTCCCGGGTCCGTCCGCATCGCCCGATTCCTGCCTCCATGCGCGGAAGGGACGCGCTGCATTTCTCTCATTTGCGCTTGATTTCGGTCACCGCTGCCGGATCAATGAGCGCAGTAACAAGAGATCGAAGTTGAGGCAATTAAGAGTGCGGCGCGGCGCCCGCGCGAGCGCGCTTTTTGATGACTTATTAATGCGCTAAAATAACCAAAGACCGTTATTGTGGCGACAATCGATCCGTTTGATCGGTAATAAACTTGACTGAATGGTTGGACTCTGCTGGGTGTCACGCAATTAGGCGAAGGGGAGGAGAAGGCGGTGTCCATTCACGTTTGCAGTGCGTGTGCGCGCGTGTTGGTGAGATGGAGGTGCTGTCGGTGGTGCGTGGGTGTCAGCTGCTTCACTTCAGTCGCGCGCGGTCCCTTTCAGCACCGACGACCGGAGGGGAGGATGCGGGGAGGCGCGTGCGCGGAGGGGTAGGCGCGCGCGCGGACTTCATCTCTTTTTTTAAATAAATAAATAAATAAATAAAACGGTCGAAGTGCGCGCAGCCGCGTAAAGGGGCGCGCAGAGGAATCAGGTGGGTTTTTCAGCAGCATCACTGACCGCGAGCGACGGATCCCGCGCGTGAATTCCTCCACTGCGTCCCCGCGCCCACCGCCCCCGCCCCCCTCGCTCCTTCCCGGGGATCGACTTCATTTGCAGGCTGCCTCCACGTCGTCACCTGCTAATTGCGGCTCCTCCACTAAAGCCTCTTCTCGGCGGCTCCGCGGACCCCGAATCCTTTTCCAGTTTTGCATCTTCTTTTTTTTTTTTTTTTTTTTTGGAGGGAAATTAAAGCATTCCCGGTGAATTACAATATTTTGGGGGGAGTTCTTATTTTTTTTGTCCTTAGAGGAGGAGGTTGAAATAAAACTGCTGAGTTCCGCAAGGAAGTTGCCCGAGGCGGACAGGGACGCCGCGGAGTCCGCGCAGAAGGCTGGAGGGACGGCGCGTCTTCGCCCCGCACGCAGCGCGTCGCATCCGCTGAATTTCCTGAGGTAGCTCAAATATTGTGATTCCGCCTGAACGCTGCCTCTCTGTCCACGGCTGGGGTTTGTCTCACTTTGCTCTCCTTCATTCCTCCGCTGATTTTCACTCATGCTTTCCTCACTTCCCTTGCAGCAGCAGAGGTTTTGACGTGAATATCTGCGTGCGTGAATATCTCATCTGAGTGACTTAATATTGGTCCATAAACATGAATTAATCTGTGATTTTGTCGCGTGACACTCTCATAATTATGCAGGGTTCAGACTTCCATCAGTGCCGGAGCCTGGAGCATGTGTGAGCATACACCCTTTGACTTTGATCTGGTCCGGGCTTTATTTTTTCAACCTGTGGGCTCACTTGTTCCACGATTCCATCACGCCACAGCTCTCTGCCACGTTTCCCGAGCTGCTTCTTTTCACGCATGGAAACATGCAAATTAAAAAAGTGATGCGAGAGAAAAAGAGATGGAGTGAATCTGCCCTCGTGAAGAGGATGAGAGGATATCAAGGAGGGGTTGCAACAGGAGAGTCGAAAAAACACCTAGTGTTTGGGGGGGGGGGCGCAGGAGAGGCATCACTTTCTGAAAGGAGCATCACGAGTTCCCAAAGAGGGCTGCAGAAGACGAGAGCAGGGGCGGGAGCTGCAGGGCGGGAGCTGCAGCCACAGAGGATCCCGAGAGGTGCAGGGTGGATGGAGGAGAGGCCCCCTCCACGGTCTGAGCTCTGAAGGAGAGGGACGACCCTGACGGGGGTTTGACCTTCCTTGAATTAGAGCACACCAGTGATTTTAGTGCATCCGTAGCCCTTTTAAGGTCTCCACATGGGAAGAAACGGTTACTTTTGGAGGGTTTGACACCAGAAATGAACATTCTTCAGCATTCTTTTGCTCCAATGGCTAACCAATGCAACTGACCTGAACTCCACTGCAGGTCAGAGGTAGCATTCTGGAAGCCAATATGACAAAAGAATTTGGGACACGTTACAATTTTGGGCAATTTATTTCTGTATTGTGAAGACAAATTCAGAAAAACTCAATGTGAGTCCACATTTTGTATAAAACAGTCAGAATCTGTGATTAAACATAAGATTTGTGATGGAAATAGGGAACCAACGCCAGATTTACAGGTAAAAAAAAAAAAAAAGTCTGGTTCTGTGAGTTAAAAAGAATTCAACCAAAAAGTAGAATTGGGAAAAGTTTCTGTCGGCGCTCCCGAGCCTTCGGAGTTGATCACTGAAAGTCACGGCGCCTTTAGAGAAGGCCCAGGTCTCAGCTTGGTCTCGGCTTCCTTCTTCTTCCATTCTGTTCCACTCTCAATTAAAGACGTCCTTCAGGTCGTGTTTGAGGAGATCTGAACTCTGCCAGTTGTTGTTGCTCTTTAATTAGACGCCAGTAATAATTGTTTAATCAGTGTTTTTAATAACAGCCGGAGAGTCGGACTCTCTCTGTGCCGGAGCCAAGTGGAGACTGGAACCAAAAGTGTTGAATAATCAGTATTTCAGAGTGTAGCACGCTGGCTAAGCTACGTGCTCCAGAACAGGGACTTGAATTGCACCGAGCTGGTCCGTGTGTGAGTGGCTCTGACCTAATTCCATTTTGAGTGGAGAGAAATGGAAGAATTAATTGGGACAGAATCGAATTATAAATGGATTCATTCATCAAGAGAGAACTGCTAAAAACATGGCATCAGAAGTTAGCGTGAGTGGGACTCTGCCAAATACTTTAGGGGACCACGGCTAGCGTGTGTAGCCTGAGCTGAGAGGAGCCACCAGCGTCCACCATGACCCTCTGCTGGCTGATGGAACCAGAGTCAAGCTCATGTAAGAGGGGTCCTCAGGTTAGCTTAAAGTGACTCATAAAAGTCCACCTCCGGCATGAAACCTGTCTGTTTTAGCACGTTGCCATTCCAGATTTGAATTCATCCAGGTCAATAATTATTACGATCCACACCTTCTTAGAAATGGAAGAGTTTGTGCCCTCAGAGCTGACGTTGGGTCTTTTCACTTACTTATACATGATTTAGCGTGAAGTGTGGAAGTGCTGCAACATGCTCATGCACTGTGAACACACCAGCATCTTGAGTAGCCTGATTTCAATAATAAATCACCGCAGCACGCGTGGAGACATTACCGATGCTAATAAATGATGATGGCGTAACCGCTAGCGGCTAGGTAACAGGTAGTTAGGCTAGCCGCTAGCCTAACTACCTGTTTCAGCACCACTCATGTTTGCATTCATCGTTAGCCAGTGTGAAACGGCAAAGATAGTAATTGAGGGAAGCCTGAGGCACTGAAACAAGCTGAATTATTTGATGAATTCTGGCCATGTGAAGACTTTGTTCCAGGTGATCTTTTTCCCCCTGAGGCAAAGCTAACTGCGCCCTAGCCGAGCGTCAGTCTCGTCACTTATAAAATGTAAAGAAAGCAAATGAAATGACCTAAAATGTCACACTAGCCTCACATTAGGGTATTAATTCTTATCTAGTCCTAATTAATACAGAATATCAGGAAAAAAGGCCACCTCAATAGAAAAGTGTGCTTATTGAGGTAAGCAGGACATCTATAATAAAATCTTTATGAGAAGATTGACCTGGAAACCGAAGAGCTAATCGCTACTAGCTAGCGAAAAGTTCATTAGCATTGTCGGAGCCATGTTGTGTTGGTCCATGTGAGTACTCTGCCCAGCCAGCAGGGGGCTCTCTTTTCATCTGCTGTCGCTGCTGAAGCCAGAATCAGGCCGAAGGTGAGCTGATTATTTCCAGGTGTGCAGACCAGCCGAGAGCAAAGCGGGCTTTGACTGTGCCCAGTCTGTGTGGCTCTGGTTCTCAATGAAAGAATGAACACAAATAGATGGCGAATACCAGCGCCAAACGTATGGAGGAGTCCCACTTGGGTGAAGCAGCCGGCAAAGAGAGAAGCTAAACGTAGAAGAGTGGTCTTTGTTTAGCTTTGAGGTGAGTCTGACGACAGTTTGCAGCTCAGGATGCAGCATTCGATATTAGGTATTCCTGTGTGTGTGTGTGTGTGTGTGTGTGCGCGCGCGCGTGTGTGTGTTTGTGTGTGTGTGAGAGAGAGAGCACTGAAGTAATGTGTTCATTTAGCTGCAGCAGAACCAGCAGGTGTTTGGGCGATGCAGTGCTGATGCTCAGGGGCACCCTTCTCTGTATTCCCCCCATGTTGCCTCTTCCCTCTTTCTCTCCCCCTTTTGTCTTCCTCTCTTTTGTCTGTCTCCCTCCTCATCCTCGCCGCTCACTGTATCTTCCTCCTCTACGGCAGCAGCAGCAGGTAGTCTGCACCTCTGTGCGAACAGCCCGAGGAGCCTGCCAAGACTCTCTGCTGTCATTTCAGTAGCTGTTCCACTTATTGGTGCACGTGTGTGTGTGTGTGTAAGAGAGAGAGAGGATTATTTTCTATGAGATCTTTTGTTTTCCATAATAAAACGTCAGTTAAGAGCTCCCGGATGGACTCTTCCATGGACTTGTGTGACGTGTGTGTTTTTGTGGCTGGTTTTTTTGGTATGCTCCTCTGCATACTGGCCTGGAGCAGGTTACTCACCAGGTGGTCCACACACACACACACACACACACAGACTCACACCCCTGCAGCAGCTCGATATTCATGTCACACCGCTCAGACGTCCTCTCTCTCTGTCTCCCGACAGGCTCTGCAGAAGATGTGACTTGTGGATTACAGGATCCCGCTTCCAGAGGTACGACCGCGCTCCGTTCACGCCGCCTCTCCTGGAATATGACTGGCCTGCGGGGCTCGGCTAGCTTCACCCCCGGGGCCCTGTACCCCACCCTTTTTTGACCAGAAGGAAGACTTTTGCGGCTACGGCAGGTTACTCCTCAGCTTGGGAATACAGTTCTGGAAGCGCTGGTTAAGATTCCGCCCATCATGGAGCCACAGCGGAACCTGAGGTGTTACAGACAGTCTGCTGTTTTCTTGTTTGTGGCCACATGCTACACTTGGCTCCTTCCCGTCACCTCCCCTCAAAGGATCCCCACTGACCCCCAGGCGGCACCAGAGTACGCCCACTCCATCCGTCTGGACGGCGACATCATCCTGGGAGGATTATTTCCGGTGCACTCGAGGGGCGACCGCGGGACGCCCTGCGGCGAGCTGAAGAAGGAGAAGGGCATCCACCGTCTGGAGGCCATGATGTTCGCCATCGACCTGATCAACAAGGACCCCGAGCTGCTGCCCAACATCACACTGGGGGCCCGGATCTTGGATACCTGCTCCAGGGACACCTACGCTCTGGAGCAGTCCCTGACCTTCGTGCAGGCCCTGATAGAGAGGGACGGCTCCGACGTCCGCTGTGCTAACGGGGACCCACCCATCTTCACCAAGCCGGATAAAATCGTGGGCGTGATTGGAGCCGCGGCCAGCTCCGTGTCCATCATGGTGGCCAACATCCTGCGACTTTTTAAGGTAAGCCTGAACTCCTGACCCGCTTCCTGCTGTCACGCTCCTCACCTGTCCAGCTATGGCGCCCTCTGCTGGTGGGCTGTTGTAAACGCTCCTGTCGTCTCTGCTCAATGGCGTCGCGCTGATGTGGGTTTTATGTTGAAATGAGTGTGTCTGCTGACGCTACGCTATGCTCATGATGGGATTAGCAACTTTGTGGGTGGGAGCTACAGTTGTTACTCCAGCTGATAACATCAGTGCACGACGGCTGCGTCTGTATCCCGAGGTCCAGCCGTAATTAAAAACCTACTCGCAGTTTTGTGCCATGTTGAGGTTTTTTTTTAATTTTTTGGTATTGTAGCTTGTGTCCACGCCTGCAGAGTCTCCAGACTTTTGCCAGTCTATGTCATGGTCGGATTGCTCTGACAGAGGGAATGCGTCTGTGTCCTGGGCCGCCGCGCTCAGATCATCTCTGGCTCCTGGCGGCGCCAAATAAAAAATGGCTGCCAAACATGAGTATCAATTACTGCTGAAATCTGTCAACAGTCTCTAGGTTTGCCGTGCATGTGCGTGCGCGTGCGACAGGACATCATTTCATGTGAATCCCAGCCTAATTGAGCGTCGTGCTCGTGCGCATGCCTTGCTGCAGACGCTCCAGCGTCAGCGATGGAAGCTGCAGCGCGGTGTTTCCAGCATTATTAGCTGTGCGAGTATTACGGTCACCACGTTTAAATCTGCATTCATCCCACTCTTTTTTTCGTGCAAGTGCTCGCGGCCACACCTCCTCCTGCTTTCTTTGTTGCGTGTGTGAGGATCCCCGCGGTTGTGTGTGCATACAGATTTAACTGCATTTAAACAAAGTTGTTACCAGCCAGCTTGTGCATTGAAATGGAGGATTTGCACATTAAACAACAACAGCAACTATAGATGATTTATGCCGGGATCTGTCAGCGCTGGAACAGAGTGCGTTCCTGGCTCTGCGGCGCCGCGTTCTCATTTGCCTAATGCGATTTAGCGCATTGTGTGTCTGTTTACACATATGTGTATTGTATGTTGTCACTTGGATGAATCATGTGTATTGATATATTAGAGTGAGGGTAAGTGGGTCAGGATTGTCTCTGTGTGGATATACAGTATGTGTTCATGTACAAGTTACACAGTGTGGACCAGAATACTCGTTTTACGAGCAAAGTGAGGACAGTTTGGAAGGTGAAGGTACAGTATTCTCGCTGGTTTTGTCAGTGAGAGTCCTCACAAAGGTACAAATGCAAACGTGTCTTCTGGTAAAAGCTACATAATAAGCAAGTGAAGACTTTTGTCTGGTCCTTTGTGAGTGAAAGACCTCAAAATAGTGTGTGTGTGTGTGTGTGTGTGTGTGTGTGTGTGTGTGTGTGTGTGTGTAAGCATATCAACTACAGGCCTGTGGCATCACATGAAACAAGGCTGTAGCTTTCTCTGCATGGTTTAACATGAATAATGCAGCGCGCCTTACAGTCTGAAAATAGTATGGAGGGGACACACACACACACACACACACACACACACACACACAC
>BJFM01001282.1:182598-194153 GCA_016586285.1 Arothron firmamentum
ACACACACACACACACACACACAGAGTCACGGCAATAAACATATGTCTTTTCAAATGAGCTAATCTGACAGCCAGTGCCTGTCACAGCTATTCACCCACTCAACACGAGCAGCACAGGAAGTAAACACAGCTCAGAGAATGTCATTTTAATCTGGAAGCAGACAAAAGAGATCCAAACGACAGATTGGGAGGAAAAACTCCGATCCAAATCCTCAAGAAAACTGCTGCTCCATATGTGTTTCGCGCCTGTGTGTGTGTTTGTTTTTCAGTGCAGTCCCCTGCTGAGGAGGGAGACGTGGACTGAAAGTCGCCAGTGTTTCTTTTGTGTCTGGTTTCTCCTCTGACAATTATCTTAAACTGATCCTGCTTTGTGGGATGATGCAGGATAGAAGGAGAGGATGACACAAGATGTACGGAAAAGTGATGAAAGTTTGGCTAATCCCAGCAAGGCGACCACATGGATGCCGCTGCGTCGAATTTTCTCCACATTATAAAGAATCTTTATCTTTATCTTTGGTTGTTGGGGGTTAGGGGTCCAAACCGGTAATTTTCTTAAAACTGTCAACAAGCCAGCGCTAAGGAGAGGTCGTGAGGGACAGCAGTTGGACATATTCCTCGTGAGTCTTCATGCGGTGCTTTGTTTTCAGCTGGTCTTGCTTGTTGCGACCGTGGGGGGCCGAATTAATGAGGACCCCATTGAGGAGCTGAGAGGCTCTGCTGTTCCAGAAACCACACCTTGAAACATGGAAGGGATGTGTAGCCATGGTGCGATGCTAGTCTGCTATCTGTGAGCTCTGCTCCCCTCTGCGGCCGCTCGTCTTCGGAGGGTAAATCCCTCCGTATTGATCGTGTTTGCACATTGTTGGTAATTACAGCGGTGTTATAGATTGCTGATGTACTTTTAGCTCTTGGATCTTCTGCCCCGGTTGAGAGTTTCCGGCTAACAAAGCTAAAAAATGAAATCGGAAAACAAAACATCACATCGATGCTTTGGCTTACAGAGCCCATATGTCTGCCTGCTGTGTTACAGGAAATTCCTCTTTCATCCTATAATGCAGTGAAAAAGCGCTTTCCTATCCATGACACATGTACGCCGTACGCCGACGATGAAATTCAATTCATGAGTAGATAGGTGGCGGGGAGGTGAGAGCAAATCGAATGAGTTTGCCTGCAGGGAATTTAGGAAACACTGCTATTAGACGTGCGCACGCGGGCGCACACACACACACACACACACACACACACACACACACACAAAGGTTTTCTTTGAAGAAACCTTATTTGTGTCTCTGTTGTTTTTTTTTTTATCAAGTTTGAAAGGTCAGGTACTCTACTCTCACATGACCACATCCGTCAGAGTGAGGACGTGGGCGCCGCGCTGCACCTCATCTCCATAAAGCACGTCTACATATGCACGCGCGTCCACCCGTGCACGAAGAAGAATAGCAGCCGACAAGCCTCGCAATCACTTCCATAATTCAGCCGCAGCCTCTCCTGTCTGTCTGTCCGGGGGATTAACGGCAGCGTCGCACGGTATTCCTGACGCCTTCATCTGCTGCTGTGTTGCCGTGGCCATGATTGCGTTCCGGAAGAGCGCTCGTGCCATTGCGTGTGGGTTGAGGTGCCATGTGTCCTATGTGCTACATGTCTCCAAACAAAAAAAAAATGAACAGTGTTTATGAGATGAACAAGCGTGAGCTCATACTCTTGCTCGAGTTTCTTAAGCAACTCCAACAATAGGCTTTTTCAGGCGACGGCGACGCGCGCCGAATTACAACTCAATTTGCCATTCAGCTGCACGAGGCTGCATTAGAACGCAATTAACAGGAGACACAGTAATTTAATTCAGACGCAATCCTTAACAGATTCACCATTCTTCTCAAGGTCGGGGAGTTTGGGTCCCTTGTCTCATCCTAATCCGGCAGACTGATTAAATAAAGGCGGGCGATGGAGAGGAAGGAGTGTGAAGGAAAGATGGGATGAGTGGGAGTGGGGGAGACATTTAATGATGGAAAAAAAGGACAAAGATGTAGCACACAGTGAAAGTAACCTACATTTTAAAATCCAGGGCTGCAAGATTTTAACAAACCAGCTTGTGTCAATGCAAGTTTCAGAAATGCTAGGTCTGTTAGCATGAAGCTAGCACGAAGCTAACACAACAGGTGTTTGTATTAACCTGCTAACAGAAATTAGCGTCTCTCCAGTTTAGTTGAGCTCAACTCATAGCTGCTGATTTTTGGGTGTTTGTGGAGCCTGTTGCTGGTGCTAACGAGGTTATTGGCAACTCGGACAACAGCACTGTGCAGCAGTGATCATTCCACAAGGGGGCAGCACAAGTACAATAACCTTGTTTCTTTTTAAAACATCCATAGAATCCATCCATCCTTTTTCTACCGTGTATCCGAGGTCGGGTTGTGGGGGCAGCATCCTAAGCAGAGAAGCCCAGACTCCCCTCTCCCAGCTACTTCGTCTAGCTCTTTCGGGCTGATCCCGAGGTGTCTCCAGGCCAGCCGAGAGACATAGTCTCTCCAGCGTGTCCTGGAGATCACGGACTGATGAAGCCAACAGGACCACATCATCTGCAAAGAGCAGACACTTACAGCAGTCCTGAGGTCACCAAAACCGGACCCCCTCAACATCATGGCTGCGCCTAGAAATTCTGTCCATAAAAGTTAGGAACAGAATCAGTGATGAAGGGCAGCCCTGGCAGAGTCCAACCCTCACTGGAGACGAGTCCGACTTACTGCCATGGATGCGGACCAAGCTCTGACACCCGTCGTACTGGGAGCGGACGGCCCGTAAATGAGACGAGCAGTAAATATAGTGATCACAGTCAAAGGAATATGTTTTTGTAGTTGGTAACACGACTCGTCTTGTTGCGTTGAAGTTTGTTGTGGAACTGAGAGTAAATACTTTTACACCCCTAACATAAACTCTTCAATGATAACTAAAGTGAAGAAACCACTCGAGGAAAAGCACAAAAGGATAAAGCACACGATTGTGCCATTTTCTCTGGAGTGTGATGATGCGGTGTTGATTTCTTTTATGGAGGCAGCTCTGCATTAAGAGGGCGACATAATGAAGCCATGCTGAGCGGCAGGCAGGAGGACTCATTAGTGCATGACTGCAGAGCGCTACTCTGCTTTTTGTGTTTTTTGAAGGCTGATTTTTCTCGCGTGAACGCGTGTGGGTGCACGCCGCTGCCATCGGCGCAGCGGCAGGGAGACGTTGAGGTCACTCAGCGCAGGGGCCTTCGTCCAGCCCCGTTAACGAAGGCGGGCCTAATGAGCAAAATGTTTGATGGAGGCTTAATTGTCCTTTTGAAATTGGGGCTCGCTTTCATATGGCGAGCGTTGCCTGGAGATGATTCCCTCACATGGGATATAGGGAACTTGTGAAAATCGGCTAAATTGGATTTGTTGGCGGCCGAGTTTCACATCTTTGAACTGGAAAGTGGGAAAGTTGGAGGTTTTAACGCACGTTAATTTGCATGGAAAATGTGCCGGCGGGAAGTAGAGCAGGGTTTTAAAAATAGCTAAAACTGAGAACCGAAGAAATATAAAGCAAATTGCTGAAGAAATGTAAAGCTAATTGTTGCTAGTGAGCTGGGCGAGGGTTCCGGTCTCTCTAGTCACATCTGTCTACAGTAGATGTGCTTCATTTGATCAGATAGTCCGGAAAAGTCATTTAAACTTTAATCAAGTTCTACGCTGGCAAACAAGAAGTAATTAGGCTCATAGAACTGTTGGCCATGTTAACGTTGAGATTTATTAGTGTCTGCTTTCTGGTGATTGTGTGTGAGAGGTGGTGTGTTCCAGTCAGAGGAGATTCCATCTGCCCTCTTCCTTTCATCATAAGAACAGAGGATCTGATCGGAGAGAAGCGAAGCCATTAAACACAGGCGAATACGCGCACCTTTTTAAGGCGCCACAGCCGAAAAGGGCCTGAAAAGCGACGAGCTTTAAAAGATGGGGAGCCTCGCCCTGACCGCCCGGCCCTGATGGACGGGCCAGGCGGTCAAAGTCAGCAGGAGTTCAGGATTAACGGTTCTGAGGGAACAGCCGAACCACATGAAGGTCGCTGAAGAGTCGGGCGCTGAAGGCGCTTCCGCACCGGGGTAGGCGGGCTTTGATCGGGGGAGGAACAGGGGCCACTGGAAACAAACTGCACTAGAGTTCACTTACAAATGAACCAGTGACCGTGTTTTCGGGAGGATCAGAGTTCAGGTGAGCAGCGCTGCCAAGAAGGCAGCCACCTGTGGTCTCTTTGAAGGTCTGGAGCTGCAGATGAAGATTCTCCGTGAGCTGAAAACTCTGCAGTCACTCAGCAGTCACTTTTCAGACCCCACACACGCAGACGTTTGTCGCTTTCATCGCGCAGCATGTCGGCTGTGAGGAAGTCCAACCACAGCGTTGCTGACATGTGGAGATAACCCATCAGTTGGGTGTTTATAGCGTTTGCTCCGGGGATTCGCTGCATGTTTAATCATCCCGCCGCCGCTGCAGCAACTTGTGCTGCAGTGTTCAGACACTCGCGCAAACCCAAGTCGTCATTACAACACTGATTCACGTTGTAACTTTAGCTCCCTGATGAAATGTTTCCAGCACGCACGATTTCACCACTTTCTTTTGGAAGCTCGTCGGGGCTAATGGATTCTCCCGTCTGAGATGAATGAATTCGACAAGGAGAGAAAATGAGATTGGGCCAGAGGAAGCTGACTCCTGGAACACAAAGCTGTGCGCCTGTCGCCGCAAAAACCTGCTGTCAGGCGGGTTCAGCCCGCCGCAGATCAACAGGCGGCTGCAAATTAGGAAGTCAGGCGCTTGACTCTGACATGAGAAATGCTGTTTAGCATATTTTTGGTTCACAGCGCTATAAGACACGTGTTTGATGGAGAGTTGTCATGAATTTTACCAAGCAGCGATCTGACTTTGGTTGCTTAATTGCTCTAAATTATACAGGACGGATCTGTTTCTGGGGAAGTTGTTGTATTTTATCAGATTGCCTCTTTCCTCACCTGTGAAGACCAGCACGCGATGATCACAGGACGTTTCTAATTAGTCCAACCCTTCCTGAAAACTGTTGACGAGGACCCATAAACGAGGGTCGAAATTCAACGGCAGCCTGAAAAATGACCATGAGAAGGAAACAGCAACACGTTAGCTTGGGTCCAAACACATCCAGCTCCCTGAGGTGCATCTCTGAGAGTATGTGGAACACCAGGATGCTGGGTGGATCTTCAGCTTCATTCCTGACGGTGGGCTCACCTAAGTGTCAGAACGAAAACCTGGGTGTCAAGTTCAACGCTGCCCTGTGGAGCCAGCTGAGCTGTTTTTGGGGTGTGGGCAAAGAAACACACAACAAACAAGACCACAAAGATGTATTTCATATTATATCATTAAAATATATGTGTTTAATCGAGCCCAGTAAACCTAAAAACCCTCTTTGCATTATCTTTTCATCCATCCATCCATTGTAGTGTCGTCGCCTTGTTCTTTGTTCCCTTTTTGTTCCCTTACTGGATTAAACCAGCAAAATGTTGAGGGGCATTCTAAAAGAATCCAGATGATTAAGGTGACAGATAGGAGGAGGGATGGCGCTGACGCAGTATCCATCAGAGGGAAAGAATTTGGTGAAAGAGCGGCGGAGGACTCGAGGGAAGACGGCGGGTCGCAGGAGGTGTTTCTACATCTGGGGCGATGCCACCAGAGATGAGAGAAAGCAGGAGCATGAAGAGATGAGGTGAAGAGTGTGGCATTTCTTTTGGCCCGCGTGCACGTGCGCTGCTGGCGTGCCTCCGTTCTCCTCCTCCACTCAGGCTTCTCCTCTCTTCTGACTGTGTTAATACAGCGTTGAGTATTATTTATGAGAGGAAGGAGGAGACACGGAAAGAACATTAGCAGCAAGCCGAGAATCAATACATGTGAGGAAACTGCACGTCTGCGCACGTTTAAAATAGATGTCCTCCTTTTGAGATCTATGGAACATGGCACGGTAGATCTGACAACCTTTTTGTTTAACTGTAGTTGCCCATGGTTGTTGACCTATCTTTGTGGGGCCTTCGACGTCGGCCTCGTTTATGTTCTAGATATGTGTACGCACTGAATTGTTTCCAATCTGTAATTGCCTTAAATGTAACTCTAATTAACAGGAAAACTCTTAATGGATTTCAAAATTACATATAAATTATGTATGTTGGTCTTGTCTCCCCAGTTGGCAAACTCATTTGAGTCCCCACATAGGCAGTAAAACAAACCCGCACAAACACAGTTTTTAAGCAATCATTCAGAATTGATGTATCGATTGAAAGAGGATAGAAACAGGAAATGGGAGCTTATTTACACATTGTCCCCATGTTGGGTGTGTCCCTGTCAGATTAGGAGAAAGAGGAGCTGTCTTAGTTTAGTCCACCAATTATGTCAATTCTGCAGGCCAAGCATAGAAACAAGAAGGTATTTAACTGGGTTTTTTTTAGGTTTTTGTCCCTTAATCCACATCTGCTGCCTGTCAGGAATAATCTGCTTTCAGGACATTCACTTCCTGCATCAGATAATAGTCCAACCTTTGCATTTTTAATGTGTTTCATTATCCCACCACATATTACGTTAAGTGCAACATATTTCACATTCCGTCAGGCTCCCAGTTTACTGTTGAACTTTTTAAATCCAGCAGTTAATGGAGACAAGAGCGCCGTCTTCTTCAGATCTCATTGGGAAGCGGCAGCAGGAAAGATGAAAGATGTGGACTGACAGACAGACAGCTAGCATCTCGGACAGACGGAAACCCGTCCCAGACCGTGTCGGTGCATGTGCTGAATTTGTTAAAAGTAATTGAGCGCTTCGCTTTGAAGACTCGCTGTTATGACGATGCTTAGCGTTTATATACAGCAGGGACTTTGTGGCTCCGTATGGGCCATAAATGGATATTGAAAAGCAGGGAGGAGATCAGTTGCTGCTGTTCGCTTGAGAGGTCATTTCCATACGAAAGGCAGCCTTGTTTTTCGGGTAGCTCTGCTCCTACTGATTATTGGTTTTCCAGTTTATCTGAGGAAACGGTCAGAGAAATTGGAACGGTTATTTGAAATTCACCTTTTGACAACAGTGTAAAGATGATGGTAATGTAGCCTTAGCAGCCACGTTGTTTCCAACAAGCGTACAGACGTTATTTTCTTAGTTTAAAGGAAGCGCTTGTGCAGCCATATTCAGGCCTAACCGGTTCTACCTTCCTCACTTTTGGTGGAAAGTTGCATCAGCGGTTTGCTGCTAATCCAACCAGCTTCCTGCACTAGATCAGGCGGATGAATCAGCCGGGGCCTGTTTTCTATTCACAGGTGAGCACAGAGGTGACCTGTAAGTTCCCCAGAATGAATGAGGATGAAAATGTAATTCCCCTTCCACCCTCTTCCTCTCCTTCCTGGCTCCGCCCTCTTGTATGTTCCTCTCTTCTCTCCTCTCCCTGTCCTCGCCACCCTAGCCGATGGCGCTCCTGTTCCGAGGTGGCACTAAGCGGCCCCAGCGCGTATCCCTCATGTTTTTTTAATGGCCACGCCCGCCGCTCTGGAATCCAGGCTTGAATTATGCATTGAAAATGAGCAAGGGAACGAGCGGAGGAGAATGAAAAGCTACAATAAAGGAGGAGGGAGGATGTTTGAGGATCAGGGAAGACAAAATCAAACCGAGCAGAGTCAGACAGATAGAAATGTTTATTTTGGTGTAATCACAGATCTGCTGGAGGAGAGAACGACCTCACACCTCCCGCTATCATTCCATCGCTCTCCACCCTGGATTCAGCTTCACCTCCACACCTCACATCTCTTCATCAGCTCCCCTTTCTCTCCAGGGCTGCTTCTTCTTTTCCGTCTCTGTCTCACTGTTTCATCACATCTTCACCCTGCCATCTATCACCATATCTCGCTTTAATACTCCTCTCCAGCACTCAATGCTCTCTCTCCCTTCATTCTCTCCTTATTTTGACACTTTCATCGGCCTGTCTCGCTTCACTCCATCAAAATGATACTTTGTTTTTTGTCTGGCTATGGGAGGAGGGATAAAGAGAACAAACAGCTGCACACATCTGATATTAAACACACTTGGAATATGCAGAAATCCACTGGAAACACACCTGATCACAACTGATCCTTGTTGCTGTTGATGACCCAAAGAAAGTCTGTGGGACGGAAGAGAAATGACATTTTATATGATTGATATTTTATATTAGATTTCTTTTGCTCCATCGCTACATTCAACAAAACCAACCAAATTTGACCTTTTTATGTCTTTAAATTCATTATGAATTAATTCTTTTTTATTTTGGCACCAATAAGCCTCCACAAAAGACAACAATGAAAGTAATATTTATGTTACGATAAGATAGTATCCAATGGCAACTACACGGGGCTGTTGGCGAAATGTCTCAACCAATCAGAGGCCACAGAACCATCAGGACTGATGATGATGATGATGATGATGATGATGACAGGAAGTCCAGGAGAAGGGAGGGAACGCTCCAGAGGAGGACCAGTGCAGAGCGAGGACGCGGAGGATTGTTTTTAAAAACGACAAAAGATACCTTTGCTTTAAAAGGAAACTCACTTTCAGGCTTTTATTAAGTGGAGCTTTTAGGATTGTATTTAGATTGTGAAATTAACCTTTAAAAAGCAGGAAGAACACCTACTCACACATCCACACACACACACACACACACACACAAACACACACCTGACGTGCTGCTGACTCGCAGTTTGGGTGCTGAGGGGTGACGGCGGCCAGGGAGAGCTGCAGGTGATGGTATTTGTACACGTTTTTGATATTTCAGAAGGACAGCAGTGATAATTAGGATGGCATTTAGTTCTGATCTCTTTCCTGTCAGCCTGAAAGCGAAGGCACAGAGAAGAAAAAGGTGCTTTCATCCTCCACTCATGTTACATTTATTGGCCTGTTTGATCAGAGAGCTGAGTAAATACGGGGCCTGGAGTCTTTTATCATAATAATCTGACTTTTATATTTGCACGGGTGGATGGACCCGACTTCACACCTGCTGCTGATACCTCTCACCCTTTTAGCAACCACAGTCGATCTGCTGATGGACCTGGTGGTCCCTGAGGCATCTCTGACGGTTGAGGTCACACCAGAAAGATCCCTCCTGTTTATTTCCTCCAGAATAGATCAATCCTGCAGCCTTAGACGTGGCCTTCAGACGGGCCAGAATGTGACGTTTAACCTGCCTCAGCCGAAACCGTGTTGCATTCTCCACAACTTTCTCCATGTTTACGGTGGCAGATCCCCCTATGAGGATTCCCTGCTGGGGGATTCCGCTGCACACTTCAGAATCTTCCACTTTGAAGTCAAAAATACAGATCGCAATGTCATCGACTGTGAGAGTTAAAGAAGCAGACGCTCGAAGCTGTTTTAGGTTCTAAAGATCTCGCTCACTCTTCCTCTGGGCCTCTTGTTCCTGGTTCTTTTGTTTTTTTGTTTTTTTTCACTGACTTCAGTTAAAAGTTCTTTAAGGATTAAGAACTTGAGGGATGTTTAACAACACTTTGATTTGCACTGGCTGAGACATTTGCAGTTCTTTGTATTTTAGGTTTAAGATCACATTAGCATCATTAGAAATTTGCACAATGGTCAAGTTTCCAAATGTTTTCTGTACAGTTTCCCCCCTTGAAAGGGATGGAGGCATCGACTTTTTCTATGAGCCATTAGGGAACCTTTAAAGAACCTGTAATCAAAGAAACACCCAAAACTGTTTTAGTTCTGTACATAAGGCGACCGAGATTTCCAAAGGTTGTAATAGGAAACGGCTCCCGCTCTGCAGGCGCTCACCGCAGGGGGCTCAGACGACCAGGGGTGTGTGTCTGTTTGTGTAGGCGATTGTGTTGATCTGCTCCTCTGTTTACAGTCAGTGACTGCGAAGCTTCATCCTTCTGTCTTTTTGTAGTTCTTTAACTATACTGGTTTAAACTTTAATTTGACTTGACAACAGTCTCCTGGACGTGTTTCTAAATGTGTGTTATCATTGAGGTCTCTACACCAACCTCAGCCCGTGAGTCGTCGCCCCCTCCTGGCAAGGTGGCGGAGGGAGACTTGGGGAGGCGCTCGCCTCCATCTTGACGCCATAAAAACAGCAGATTTACATGGCACAAATGTAGGCGAGTGTGTTAAACTCGGCACCCCACTGGGGGTTTAACTGGTAAGACAAAGCAAGTCTTTGGCTTCCTTCACTGAGCTCCATCCAAGAGGACCTGGACCCCCACCAAGGTCTGAGAGCCGAATGAGGAGTTTGGAGCGCAAGTGCACGCTGGAGCGGAGGATACGTGCACTCCAGACGCATCTGCTGTTTCACTGATGGTGATTAAGGATCATCGCTGCGTGTGACGTTCCGCTCGCATCGAAATCACGAGTCCAGCTTTACTTCAGGGTTTCCAGATCCGAGTGTCAGCCAGTTTTTTCAGCGGTGGCACAAAATCATGTTTAACACTGCTGGAGACGAGATAAAGACGATAAAGACGGATGACAGCGTCACGAGCTGCTAAGTCAGAGTAAAGATAGTGTCAAACAAGGTGAGAGGAGAGCTTCTTTATATGCAACATGATGAATGTTGTGAACACAACACCTGAAAGATGGATCGCACTCGTTATCTCAACCTGGACCAGTTTAACCAGCTGTTATCTGCACTGCATCGGCACTGGGATTGTGGACTTTAACTGGAATTAGGAAGCTTAGTCCAAAAATCTAATTCTAGACTAAGTGTGGACCCTAAGTCACCTGGAAGCATGAAATAGCAGCACAGAGTCACCAGACATTAGCATACAGGCGCTGTGGAGGTGAGTGTGCATGCTCCGCAAAACCATAAATCATCTTTGGATACAAATGGAAAAAAACAGGGGGAGGATAAACCCGCACCCAGACCCAGCAGGACTGTAAATGAAGACCCGATCAGTATCAGCGCCCTGGATTCCGTCTCCCTCCCTCCATCAACAGACGTTGATGGAGGACAGAAGCTGCAGATAAGCCACTGGGTTCATTTCATCGACTGATACTGAGAATCTGGGATCCTCCGATCAGTAATCAAAGAGTGGCCGAGCTCAGTCAATGAAACCATGCATCAGCTCCAGTTTCGCTGGCTTTCCATCGACCCGATGGATGCATTACTGAGCTCTGTTGCCCTCGGTCACCGTCTGCATCGTCGTGTCGGCAAATCGGAGTTGCCGCAGCGGTCCACACAACCCATTATTGTGTGTGTTTCTTTATTACACACGTCTGCAAAGCTCTACTAGCAAAGTGGGGCCATTTCTTCAGGCTTCAAAGGACTGTTTTGGGGGTTAACACTTGGCTTCAAGCTAATGTGTCTATGAAAGTCCCCACAAAGATAGAAATATGAAAGTGTGTATGATCACTTAGCAGACAAGGTGTGTTTCTTCCTCTCCTGTTTGCTGAATACAAACAGTTGGCATCGAGCACTGGGAAATTTGGAAAAGCTGTGTGTGTGTGTGTGTGTGTGTGTGTGTGTGTGTGTGTGTGTGTGTGTGTGTGTGTGTGTGTGTGTGTGTGTGT
>BJFM01001282.1:207069-225048 GCA_016586285.1 Arothron firmamentum
CACACACACACACAGAGTGAGAGATCCTAAATTTCTCTGACATATGAGAAAAATGTGTTTTTTCCTCGCTGCAGTGAAGGGAATCACTGACTGCTCTCAGAAAGATGAATGACGGAGGCTAGACGAGCTTGTGGAGGTGGAGATGCTTCTAGGAGATATTGAACACAACAAAGGAGGTAACCGATATCAGTAAAAGGAAAAAATGGAGAGGAAAAGAATAAAAAAGGGGGGCGACAGGCTTGCTAGAGTAGTCCTGCTAGTGAAGAGGACTAAATGTCTTATGTAAGGAGACGGCAGCTAATTAGGAAGTAGCAGAATGTGTTGGCTTGTTGGAGTGTAGCGACTGAAGGTAGCGGTAGCGCTGCATCAGCAACATCTGCAGGAAAGTCGTGTAAATGGAGCAGATGTATCAGCAATGCAGTAGAAAAGGACATCCACCCACCTTAGCTTGATGCTAACGTGTAGAATTCTGCGTGGCTACACGTCCCACATTGTGTCCGTCTTTTGCACGAGGAAACTCACAGTGGCAGGAAATGACTGAGAGTCATTAGAGTGATGAACTTTTTGTGTGACCACGAGTTGGGAGACTAGAAAATGAAGCTGAAGGAGATGTGGAGCCCAAGAGGAAAAGGGATGATGTTCTGACCGGAAGAACTGCTGGGATGATGGAGGAGGGCAACACAAGCATGCAAGAGATGCGCGGAGTATCGTCGGGCTAACCAGACTCTCCACAGAGGGATTCCTCCATCGTCGGCTCCTCCTCTTCTCTATCACAATATTCATCTGTTATCCAAGCTTCTCCAGCTCCATTCGCCTGAATTCTTCTGACCGCTCCTACGGTGTCTGCAGCCCTTCAGCACTCGATAACACACTCAGTAACAGTCACCACGCTAAAAAGAAGGTTTTTTAAAAAAATAAATGCCGTATCTGCTATGGATTTATCGCAGTCCTATAAACCGAAACTCTCCTGGTCGCAGCTGATCTCATCAAGGTGGATCGCTGAGGGATGATGGCGGGCCCACGCTGACCTTGTCAAACAAAATAACTGCTGCTTTTTGCCATCACCAAAGTGAATATGTGATGTTGCTGCTGGCCTTTTCATCAATAATAGCATCAGCGGGGATGCTACCATTGCCCCCCACCCCCCCAATTATTAGTGTCAACTTCAATTAGCCCAGACAACAGCATTATCGATCAGAGGCCCCGGGGCCGCTTGAACTCCCGCATCCTCATCCTTAGGGGTCAATCTCAGCGGCCTTAATGAGGTAATTCCCCAGAACTCAAGGTAGCCTCCTCCAGCACTTCATTTTCATATATGTCTGATTCTAAAGCACCAACCCTCTGGGGACAGACGTACAACTGTTTGTCATTGCTTATTTTGAACAAATTTCCCCTTTTAGAGTTATTTTTCCCTGAAACCCAAATGTGGGTAAAGCAGGCACAGAAGGTGGATGGATGGATAGTTATTTTTCAAATTTGGACCTAAAATCCCACCAAAAACTTAAAACCAGAGGAGGGAAAAGTTGCATTCAATCTGACAACCACAAACGTGCGAAATAACCCATTTTTATAACAACATTATGAATTTGAAAACCTCATTAATCAGCTGCTCACAGTGATAAAACAAATGTGTAAGGTTGGCGAATGTTGCAGGTTAAAGTTAGACATTTCTAATGGCGTCATTGTAGCCCGCGCCACTGGCCCACGGAGTCACGCTGTCTCCCAGCAGAGGTCGGTGGTGTCCCACTGTCCTCTGCAGATGAATAGATGGCTTTGCTATCCTGCTGCTGGAGATTCAGGCCAGACCAGGCACGACCTTCAGGACGTCTCTGCACCTTCATGATCAGGGGCTCACTGCAAACCGCAACCCTCAGGTCCCTCACTGGGATGGTCTTCAGCTGCTCCTAGTCCACGCTGGGCCCTTCTCTATTAACGTATGCACATACTGATTCAACTGCAACAAGCAAATGATCAAGATGAAGCTCCAAACAGAGAGAAGAGCCACAACTAAAGAAGGAAAACCACCAATTTCCAGTCTTTGTTGAGGAGCTAATGGAAGTCTTTAATAGGCCCCATCAGGGAAAAAGATCCCGGAGCCTCTGTGTTTGGCTGTGTTTGTTCACTCCCGAGTCCTGGAAGCAAACGTGGTCCTCTCCGTCCTGACAGACTGGCCTGCGTGTCTCACCATGGCGTGCTGCCTATCCTGGGGTGTGTCTCATTTGCAGACCTCCCTGGAGCTGGAGGAGGTGAGAGGGAGCCTCCACCGGGGAAATCTGGAGCCCGTCTGGACTAATGGCCCCTGACAGGGAGGAAGGAGGCAGAGAGGAGCTGGAGGAAGGCTGAGGAAGGGTTACAGGGAAGGGCAGGCGGGAGGAAGGGGTTCCGCGCCAGTCGGTCCGGTGCATCACGGGAAGACGAGAGAAGTGGCGTGAGTCCGGGTCCGAAGGAGGACGGACGGTGGGAGGTGGACTTCTGCGACACCTCGTCAGGGAGACGTTCAGAGGAAGCTTCCGTCATTGAAATTCAGCGGGGGGTTTCGCCCCGTCCGTCCGCCGTGTGTCTCCATTTTCTCACCCACACGGCAGTGTTTGTCTCACAGTACACATTCTTTAATTTATCTTCCTCTCGCAGTCTCGCCGTCTCTGACTTTCTGCAGCTCAGCTGCTATGTAAAAATAAGCACATTAGCAGGCTTTATCGATGCTGCTGAGCAAGACGACACATTATTTTTGCTTCATGTAGTTATTTTTTCTCAAACACCTCTTCCTCAGTGGCTGCCTCCGTTCTTGCTCACACACCCCTCCTCTCCCCTCCTCTCCTCCCCTCCTCTCCTCCCCTCCCCTCCTCTCCTCCCCTCCTCTCCTCCCCTCCTCTCCTCTCCTCCCCTCCCCTCCCCTCCCCTCCCCTCCTCTCCTCTTCCTCCCCTCCCCTCCTCTCCCCTCCCCTCCTCTCCTCTCCTCTCCTCTCCTCTCCTCTCCTCCTTTTTTCCTGCTCCATGCAGATTTCCTTCCTCAGTGTTTGACAGTCAGTTGTGATGACACAGCAGTAGCCTCTGATCTGTCTCCACACTTGAGGCACGATCCCGGTTCCATGTCCACCAGTACATCGAAAGTGTGCCTGCGCTTCAGAAACACGTGTGTGTGTGTGTGTGTGTGTGTGTGTGTGTGTGTGTGTGTGTGAGAGACTGTTTCTTGTCACATCAATCACTGTGTCAGCTGAAGCAGCACTTTCTCTTTGTCCTCCCTTGAAACTGAGAAAACAGGAGCTAGTTTGCCATAAAAAATGTACCAGTTCTCTTCTTGAGCGTCATCTGCAGCTGATGTGACAGCTTCTCTGTCGCTTTTCGAGACTCTTGGTCCATTTAGAAGTGCTGCCAAAAACACGTACTTCAACTTGGGAAAATTGTGATATAATTGTTATACTCAGCAAAATAAGAGCGCTTCTTTAAATTCGCGGGCCTTTTCCAGCAGTAGCTCCTCACTTGACTCGACTCATTACGTGATTGTACCAGGTACAAGCTTCCACTAACGCACCCATGACAGCCTGGAGGGAAGTTAGTGCCCCTAGTGGCTGGGGTCAGGGTTGACGTAGAATCTGAGCTGCTAGAAACACTTGAATTTTCCGGAAAAGTGATCAACATTCCAGCCTCGTTTCCTTTATCCACTAAAATAACTTGCTATTTATTGACGTGCTATTTATTGAAATGTGCATCAATGAACGTTTTATGACAGCAATAAGCACGATAAACAGCGCTCAAGCTGTTGGATCAGAGATGCTGTCCTGCTGCGTACGTTAGGACAGCTGATCCTCCGTCAGCCCTCCTGAAGTGTTTGTACTCTGAATCTTGTACTTTGTCCTCTTGTCATTATCTGTTCTTCTCTCAGAAGAAGAAGACAGAGCTGCAGCGAGCTGAGAGGAGGGCTGCCAGCCGTAAGGCTGCAGGCAAAGAGCTTTGTCACTCAGTCCCCTGTCGCTGTGACTTCATCCATCTCTCTGTCTCTGTCTTTCTCCTTCAGCTCTCTCCTCCTCCTCTCTCTGTCTGGCTCCCCACTCCTGCTCTCTGCCATATAAATAAAAGCACCGCAATTAGCCCTCGTATGACACGCATGAAGAAAATCAAAAGGAAATTTCTGCTTTTATTTTCTAGTTTTCACACAATTTCCACCCATCAGATCCTTCAGAAACCCAGAAAAGAGTGCTGCTCACCACAGAGATGAGCAAAAATAGAGATGATTTCAGGAAAATGGACATAAATTATGGGAATGATCTCATAAATCTGATATCAAGCTGCTAATATAGACTCACATAAGGCAAACAGAGCAAAATGATCAGTCCCTTCTTCAATCTAAAACCAAAGTGGGTCTCCTGAACTTCTCAGACACTTGGGAACATCCTCCTGCTTCCACCTACAACAGCGGGTATTTACCAGATGCCTCACTTAGAGAGGTTTATAATTAATTTGTCAAAAATGCTGTCTCCTCCTCTTCCTCCTCCTTCGCTCAGAACAGCCTCCAAAAATAAACCCCTTAGTCCTGTATGAAAGAACACCTGTGGGGGTTCTGCTGTTGAGAAATCATGAAATTTAGCCGATGTTTGGAAGTTCTGGAGGACTCTGGCTGCCTTCGGCCACAGTTTAGCCTCTTTCCTGCCATTTCTGTGCCTATTTTTCATTCCATCATTGTTCCATTTGCTACCAGCCAGCGATTAGTGGGCAACTTTAGGTGTTCTTCTTCTGTCAGATCTCCCTCCTCTCATTTTGGTGCATTCTCACCATCTGTCCCTTAGATGCTTCCCTGCTCTCGACCCTTTTATTCCAACAAAATCTTCAATACTTTAGGGATGAGAAATCTGAAAAAATGCATCAGGCCCTGTTGTGTATTTTCTAAAAATAATCCCGCCGTGCTGCTGAGCCCTGTCTGATGCAGAGAACAAGCTGTGCAAAAGCATCCAGCACGCGTGCAACACCCAGGACCCAGCCAACGGAAGACTGGAGGAGCGGAACGTTCTGACGGCCTTGAAGTAACCTTGTTAGAAGTTTCCAAGTCCCCCTTTGGCGCTCTCCCCATCTGCTCTGCATGGTGTTCTTTTCCACACTGGTTCAGGTCATTAACGCATCCACTCTGCTTTTCTTCGTACAGCTCTCCACCAAACACGCTTCACTCCTCCAACAAAGTTGTCAGATTGTTCTTTTTCTTTGTCAGCTAAAGATCAGAAGTCCTGTGGCCTCATGGTCCGGCAGCATGTGTACTTTGAAAGTTTTCTGGCGATATGTTAAACTTGTAGACGTGCATTCGCGCATCGACACAGACAGAAACGTGTGGTGGAGTGAGTCATTCAATCCCATTCCACCTTTTGAAAAGTGCTTTTTATCTCTTGCACCATCACAACAAAGACCTAGCGTAGTTTTGAAAGGAACAGCGAAAGAACTCTGATTTATCACGTCTTACACCCCAGACACAGCCTGTGATATCCGGCGTCCTAGACAGGCTTTTAGCTAGTGTGCTTGGCCAGCCATCAACAGGAGGGTCCCCCCCTGGTCCCGCTCAGGGTTTCCTTCTGTTCAAAGCAAGTCTTTCCCGCCACCCTTGCTTGCTTGGGGACCACGCTCTGGTTTCATGGCTGTAACAGACGCTGTATGAAGAAAGTTGAACTGAACTGAGGAACAGATAGCATGGGGGGGGAATTCCCGGGCTGGGTTGCCAGATGGAGGCTCCTGCGACTGTGTCAGCGAGCTAGCGTATGAAGGCCTGCATGCCATTCTAATAAATAGTCCCCTGGTCTGTTGGTTGGTTCATCAATACAGATGGTTAGCAGGAGGAGGACACTTCCCGATTTCAAGCTGATGAGGGGATGGGTTTGGACGGAACGGTGCGGAGAGCAGGTGGGGACGAACAGCACTTCTGCCCAGTCAGCGCAATATTATAATTAGCATCTTCGCTTCTGGTAAATATTCATGAGCGAGAGCAGGTGCACTGCAAGAGACATCAGGAAGCTTCCCTGCCCGGCTCACGGGTGCACACGTGCGAGCCGAGACGCATGCTAGAGATGTACCCGAACGCCTCCATACACGTGCACAACCGGACCTTCACATCGAGGAACGGGAACTCATAGGAACCTCGCATGAATGCAGCTTTTTTTGCGCAGAGCACGTCTGTTTCCACAAGGACGAGCTCCTCCAAGACGTCAGCTGATCATGTCGCTCCCACCGGAATCAATACACACCTTTCCAGAGCTGAGAGGTGTGAATGGCGCCCGGGTGAGAGTTCGGTTCAAAACACATCATCGCATTCATAACACACAATACGGAGGAAACAATGACGCGACGATGTGATGCCTTTATTCTTCTGTTCTTCGTGGTAAAGACTCCATGTTTGCGGCGTCGCTCCGGGGTTCATCGACTTTGACGCTTTTAGGCAGAAGAACTCAACAATATGTCTTTCTTTGCTAATAAAACTTAATGGGCGGCTAAAAGGCGAGCTGTTTGGGATAGCACAATACCACGGGTGACTAATCCCGGAGCACAATGCAGCGAGTCAATCGTTCCAACAGCGGAACAGCGTGTTGATAGCGCTAACAGGCCTCACTGGGGAATAATGATGTCTGAGCTGTGCTTTAGCTCATCGGAGGAGTTATTCTCAACATTAATCATTCATGCAGGAGCCATTTCTCTGACAACTCTGACTCACAGTCACAAACTGGGTTTTTTTTTGGTTTTTTTTGTTTTTTTTTACACGACTAAAAGCTTTGAAAATTAATGAAAATTACAGCGTTTGAAATGAAAGAAATCAGGACGTGTGAAGGTGGCCCTGCTGATCCTGGATTAAGAGAATCCTAATGAAAATTGTCGTGGTCATTAACCTTGGAATATGAAGTGTTTTTAGTTTTAAAAGGCAGGAAAGGGTCCAATCAAAGGTGTGCTGTGATTATGGCTGAAACAAAGCTACAACATAACGTTTGTACTTGTTTTCTGAACAAATGTTGTGTTTATTTAGTCAGGGCTACATTCTGTAAATGATAAATATAATGCACGTTTTCTAAAAACACACATGAGCAAGCATAAACCCTTAAAAGCACTTTAGTGAAACACACACACACACGCACACACACGCATATCTCTCTGGCAGCATCTCCTTCCAGATGTCATGTCTGTTTGACCTGTGGATGCTTTAACGTGTGTGTGTTTGTGTGTGTGCGTGCGTGCGTGCGTGTGTGTGTGTGCTAGCTGCACAGGTGTTTTGTTGCGCTCAGAAACCCTCTCCCACTCGCCATCTGCCATTCCGACCACGCAGTGTTTCCGTGAACCAGCCTGGCGACACACAGAGCCATTCACATTCTGCTTTTATGGATCCGTCTTCTGTCAGTGAAACCTGGACGTCGAGGCAGGCGGTGTGAGCTCTTTGTGCTGTCAGTGATGATCAAATTTGTACTTTGCTTAAACTCCCTCAGCGTTCCTCTGGACGCTAGCCGCTAGCTGACATCCATCAGTGTGACAGCTGTTCTTCTGGAGTCCACATTGTGTTTCTGCATCCCCTCAGCAAGTCTGAGAGACAAGAGGGAAAAGAGAGGGGGAATCTATCAAACTAAATGTTCCTTATGTTTAAGCAAACGTCTGTGTGTGTGCGTGTGTGTGTGTGTTCGTGCGTGTGCGTGTGTGACAGTCTGTCACAGGTGCATAATTACACGAGGGAAAAGGGAACCTGGTGGGGCAGCACTTGTTGGGAACAATAATCAAGATAAGCCAGTAATTTTTGAAACATTTTTCTTGCTTGGCTTAGTTTAAAGAGGATGAGGTCCTTAATTATGTGATCACTAATTTACAGGTTCAGGTGCACGCTGAGCGGATGACGCACGTGTGTCGTGTGTAGGTGAATGAACGTGAAGCAGATATGACACAAATATCTAGGTTAAAGTGGAATATGCTGTTTTCTGGGTTCTTCTCCATTGTGCTGTGTGTCTAGAGGCACGACCCATTGACAAAAGGGTCCTCCACGATGACATAAAGGCGTGCACGTGTCACGCTGTGACATAATAACACATGCTCGAGAGGCGGCAGCACTCGGGTCTGATTGTTCTGGCAGTGAGTGCGATCCGCTGGGGCTCCGGAGATACCGGGACCAGCACCCGGCTGCATGTCTGCTAGCTGCTGCAGGAGTTTTGACCACGTGCACGTGCGTGCGTGCGTGGTAAATAGATCAAGTTTCAAATTAAGTGAGCCTGGGCTACAGAGCAAAGGATTACACCTGCCTGATCTATACGTGGCTGGCGTCCATGTCGTGGATCGATGAAGCTGAGATCCATTGATTCAATCCTTTATGGCCTGGAGCCCCACAGGGACCCAGTCAGGGATGGCTGCAGCTCTACCTCTTTCCACTTCTGCACTCCCAGAGCATTCTGCACACACCGTGCAGCTGTGCACGTCAGAGCATAGGTAAGCGTTCAGGAAACATTTACTATCTGTGCTGGAAGCATCAGTATTATTGGAATGTGCAGTTTAACGCTAATGCAGCACATCTGCGTCTGGCTGTGTGACCCGATGCTGGAGCACCGCTCAGGCCCTCCCTAAACCCAAGCATCAAAAACGCTTTAGGATTTTAGCCTGGGCATCGACGACACCCCCTGAAAGGCACACCCAGGGCCCCACACTCCAGATTAGCATGTTGATTTTCCCGCTATTGATCGGAGGCCCTCAAATCCTCTGTTAATGGTGAAATCAATGCAGCTCCCAAAAAAAGCCTTAATCCTTCTGCAGAAAAGCGTGAAAAATGGTCATTTTCCCCTGTTTTGATGTATATGTTCCAGCTGACAGGCTAATCCAAGTGATGACCTTTATGGCTGCAGCTCTGGCGGATGTTAGCGATAATGAACACATAAATACTGCTGCAGCAAAACAAACTTCTCTCTCTGACACATGTGAGCACGCTTAATCACATTTTAAAAATGCACCTTAACGCACACACACACACACGCACACACACACACACACCAATCAGTCACTTGCATCGTTGCCCCCCCGCCCCCCCAACTTGCTCTCAGACGGTCTTGGAGTAGCTCCCAGCCTGTTATGATCTCATTCCCAGAGCATTCAGCAGCACCACAAAGCAATTCCAGACACATTTCCAAAACACATTTTGCAGCGCCACAAAGTGTTACATCCATCACCAGGGGAATCAGGCGTAATGACCGACACACACTCTAATCGTTGATTTCCCAGCCAAGGAAACGCGCGCACACACACACACACATGCGTGTGCACGCGCACATGCGTGTGTGTTTAAAAGTAATGCCTGTTTTTCTTTCTCGTGACTGTGCGAGTGTGACGGCCTCCTTGCGTGGGTGTGTGTTTGCTCTCAGTGTGTAGAACTCCTGTGTGAAGCCAGGAGCTTCCTTCACTCTAATTCCCATATATAAGAAATGAAATGATGAAGGAACAAACGACACATTTCTACCGGAACCACCACCCTTTCTCTTTTTTCCCCGTATTCCCTCCGCCTCAGGTCAGATCTGATCTGACTGGGTTTTAACCCCTGGGCCTCTGCTTGTTGGGCTGATAACCTGGTTCTGCCAGAACTGAGCAAAGAAGTCAAAGATGAGAGACGGAGGCGGAGACGAGGATTTTAGAGAGAGAGGACGAGAAAAGATGACACAAACTGATCAAAGAATCCAGAATGGCAGAGCTGCGTGAGCGGAACCGGGGGGACCAGATGGGCGTGATGCGGCAGGATGAAAAGAGACACGGACCCCGAGTTAGCGCGAGGCCGAGAGCAGCGTGTAAATATTTCTTTTGTGCGCTGCAGATATGAAGGGAACGAGTAGCGCAGGCGGGCGGGAGACGTGGGCTGGTGTCAGAGTTCAGGGACTGCATGAAAGCGAGCGATGCTTCAGTGCTGTTAACCTCCCTGTGACCTGGCTCCCGCTCTCAACTGGGAGCGCACGTGAGTGGCACATACACTGGGAGGTGTGGGAGCTTTGTAGACCTCCCACACTGTCACTGCAGCTGGACAGAGGAGGAGGAAAGAGCCATCCAGGATGTTCTCACATCCGCGTCTCCGATCCTGCGGCCCGTTTCCGGGGGTGACACGCTGACAGACGGGCGAGGCTGCTAAATTCGCCGGGAGGAGGACACGCGTGAACACTGGCTGCTAGCATGACAGACAGGACGTACACCCCCATTTGCTCTATATGCAAATGGCGTCTGTGCGCAGCCGTTCAGTGCGAGGAAACCCCAGCTGGGGCTCTGCGCTGCCTTCGTGCAGCAATTACATCCTTGAACTGGTTTCCACTTGTATTAAAAATATTCAAATGTAGCCTACTTCCCAAACGTGCTGCACGCAAGCGCCAAAGCTGATTGGCTCCAGCCTGGCTTTTAGTTCATGCTAGGTTCCAGCGTGCCAGCTCTCGCAGGAAAAGAGAGCAAACTTTGCGACTTGGCCTCTGTGCGCCTTCATGTTCCTCTGCAGTGGAAGGACGGGGCGCGAGAGGGGTCCACCTGCAGAGTTATGACATCGTCAGCATCCGTCCGATTCTCCTCGCCCACCTCGTTTTCCGTGATTTAGCTTAACTTGATGAAATCGTTGCATAAACGATCAGTTGTGATCGATCTCGACAATCTGACACAGCGACCATCGTGATTTATACCCCACCATCCTGCTGGAGGAAACCCAGGTTCCCCCAGCTCCAAGGATTCCAGCTCCCTCAAACTGGAGAAACGAACACAAAACCTGAGATTCCAGCAGCACCAAAACCAGAGCGGCTGATCAACCCCAGAACAAAGAGGAGCGTCAGGATTTCAAGGACTTCCTTGAAGCTTTTCCATGCACGTTACAGAGGCTGACAGGAGCAATGTGGCACATGTGGAGTGGAATCGAGCCCACAGACGTGTGAAGAGCATCGGGGAGGAGGAGAGGAGGTGAGAATGAATGAGAATTACTCGGGGACAATGGGACTCGGTGACGGTGTGATGAAAGAGGATCAGAGCGATCCCGCTGTGTCTGAACCACGCACGACTTCCTTCGCTCCGTTCTGGGGAGAAATGGAGCCAATCCAGATGCGGGAACATCTAGAACAAGATCTCAGGTCCTCACCTGAGTACGTGCATGGAAATGGAGTTAATGGAAATGTGCAACAGCTCAGAGCAGCTTTATTTGGGGTTTGATTTTCCAAAGGAGCAGAAGTCAGCAGGGATGACCTGGACCTTGGAGAGAGAGGACAAAGACCCCCGCGGGGCATCAGGATAGACGTGCAAATAAGTGAAGAGAAGCATCAAGGTGGGACCAGACGATGAGGGAGGACATGTGAAGCTTCTGTCTGAAAGACGGACGAGGGGAAGAGGAGAAAGTGTCAGAAAGTGGTGTTGATTTAACCTGGAAACCTGCCGGAGGGTTAGGAACAGAAAGCATTCATCATTTCAAGCCTGCAGAGGACTGTTTTCACCAGATATCTCTCTGCTTTCATCTGAAAGGTCATGGTCTGAATGCGCTCGCTGAAAAACGCCAATGAGGTCATCCAGCGGCCTTGTTGTGCACGTGCAGGCCTCGTTTCTGAAATGCGTACACGCATCCCCCAGCAAACGGTGTGAAGGAGGCATCTCTGGCAGCGCCGCATTGTTACGGAGCTTTTTCAAACACAGCTGCCAAACCCGAACACAGAGACGATGAAAACAAGAACAGAAACGACAGCGCGGCGTGCACGCCCCTAGACTGAGCAAAGTGCATGGTTTTTAAAAGCCACGCTCGTGTTAGAGGAGTGCTAGCGCTAGCTTAGCTAGTACCAAGCTGGAGGATGAAATATAACCCTTTGTGTTATGCAGCTGTGTGTGTGTGTGTGTGTGTGTGTGTGTGTGTGTGTGTGTGGTGTGTGTGTGTGTGTGTGTGTGTGTGTGTGTGTGTGTGTTTGAGCCATAAACAAAGGTGTCGGGTCGATGCCAGAGCCAGCTTGAGCAGAGCTGATGTGCTCATGATTAAAATCAGTCCGTTTGCACCAGATAAATCAGGCCAAGCTTAACGAAGGGAAATGTGTAAACATTAGTAAAAACAGAACAAATAAATGAAGAAGGGAGTGATGCGGAGGAGTGAATTGGAACAAAGTTGAGAAAATGGGTTTTTAAGTCAACAGAACTGAAATGTCAGCGGAGATGGAAATAGAGGATGTTGGGAGGCTTCAGGAAGAGTTCAACAGAATCAGAGTTGGCAGTTGGAAGCATTAAAAGCACCGAATACGATGGAAAGTGCTGAGCTGAATGTCACTGATGGTGACCAGAAGGTGCTTTCTGATGGAGCCTGCTGGAAACTTCTGCTCCTGGAGTCCATGTGACCTGTCCGGGTGTCCCTCTGCCTCCTCCCAGTGGGACTGATGGCTCTCCTCTTTTCTCCTCGCTCTTGAAATGCAAAGTCTTCGCCAACGGCGTCTTTGGCAGATTTGGCGTTCAGACTCAGGCTAATGAAGACTCGTACTTCGCCTTCTTCCCCCAAACTTTTCTCTCCTCCGACCATCGATCTGAAGTTGTGGTTGTCTCAAACTTAATCGGTCTGTTCCTTCCTCCCTTTCCACCCACCATTGATCCCTTAATTCCTCCTCACCACATTCCAGATATTTCAGCTTGAACTCGGCGTTAACCCTCCTGCTGCTTCTCTCCTCCATCCTGCCTCCACACCATCGCCGCTGCTGCAGCTGCCCCAGCCTGCTTCCACAGACCAGAGAAACACCATCTCTTCTCCTCACTCCCACTCTTCATCCCCCCCTTTCCCCTCCCATTCATCCCATCATACTAAGCAGGCTGTTGAGAGCGTGAGGATGCTGCAGCAGCAGCCGTTAACATGCGAGGCGCACGCACGTCTGGCTGTCAGAGTGCTTCCAAGTTTTCAAACACAAGTCAAGAGAGTTCCTTTTACTGGGATGTTAATAAGGACGTTGAGGGTTTAATCTCTTTTAAAGACGCTTCCAGCTGCGTCTTTTTCCTCACCGATACATTTGTGCACAGCAGCTTCAGCTGCGGGAGGAAACATGTGATCATCGGAGGGAAAAGGGAGGCGGAACTCAGGAGTGGCGCTCTCAAATGAAAATATGTTGCTGTTGCTTTAGGGCAGGAAAAAAGACATAAATAAAGAACATAAATGATTTGCAGCAATTCCAGCTCCATTTAAGAGAAATTTCCCAGCATTTGTAAATGTGTGACTGCTGTTATGAAGCATGAAACCAGATGTCAAGATCTGATAAACATTTATAATAAAGGCTCTTTTCTTAAATAGCCCCATCCTGATGGACGAGGATCAGCCTTCTCTCCAGGTTCTGCAGACATTTTATTCATGTTTTAGGACGGGTGCGTGCACTGATTCTAGAAATCAGCAACCGCTCACGTAGTCGTGATTTAAACAGCGTAATTAACAAGACTGATGCACGAACTGCTGTTTTTGGGAGGAAAGGTGACAAAAAGTCAGTTGTCGCCTCTGACGGTGCGTTCGCGGAGACTCGGAAAACTGCCAACACACTGTGATCTTTGCTAGGTGGAGACTGAATTTAATTTTTGATACTTCCTGCCTGTAAAAAGGGAGAGAAGATCAAGAGATTCTTTTTTTACAGCCCTTTTGTGTGAAGCAACAGCGTACCTTTGCGTGCATGTGCATGCGCATGTGTGCTGCACTGAGAGGTGGATGCATGGGAGGAAGCTAGCGGACGGTGCTGCTCAGATAGTGAGCTGGTCTCCACGCTGGACACTTTCCACAGCAGGTTCTGTCTAGTGGGGTCGAGTCAGCGTTGAGGAAAGCTGGGATCTGCTGACCTCTGACCTCCTTCATAATTCACCACCTCACCTTTCACTCCTCAGCTTGGCCAAACGTGCTTCTGTGACCAGACTCAACAGATGTTGGCTCGTCCAGGTACAGCGGCTCGATTCTGATGAAAGTGCCCGACTATCTGTTGGCTCAGTGTTTGGCTGGGGAAGGCGGCCGCTGCAGCCGTTTATTGATGCTTGGTAGCACAAGAAATGGAGTCTAATGCTTCGCCATCTGCTGCGCCGTCGTTTCAAGCCCGAAACAATTGTTGAAATGTCAGAACACATTTACGCTTTTTTTGGGTTTTTTTTTTTTTTTTTTTTACTGCTCCACGGAAGAGCAGGCGGGACCGCTGTGACAACAAGCTGTTTGGTTTTTGCCAAATTAGAATCACTTCACGCAGCGGCGCGGTAAACATCGCCGAGCCGCCATCTTTAGTGCGTGCAGAGAAAGCAGACGTTAGCAGCAGCATAGCTCCGGTTAGCTGCTGCTGAACGGGGGGAGTCCTGTTGTTCAGATGAAAAGATAAAGGAAGATAAAGGATTCTGTTAAGCGTACACCTCCGATTTGTCTCCCCCTAATGGCACGACAAACACACTGCAACCAACAATCATTTGCACCTAAACTTGGAGGCACCAGTTGTCCTCGCCCACCCACGCATGGGAGAACATACTTCCACAGTGGAAAGCCCCCCGTCCCCCCGTGGGGTCGGACTTCCTGCGACTGCACCTCTGCAGCCACGTGCACGGGACAGGAGACATCAGAGGCTGTGGCCAATGATAAAAACCCGTCTCCTGCTTGTGTCGGTGCTCCTCCACTGTGATTCCAACAGATTTTCAAACACACATCAGAACGAGCCAGTCCAGCCAGACTCCGCTCCCTGCCAGCAGTGGATCGTTAAAGTTCCCTGTCCTCGTTAAATAAGAGCTAAACAAGCAGCTCATCCTCAAAAACAAGAGAGAAATCAGACCCACAGCTCCGGCGTTCCTGTTGGGTTCCAGTTTCAAGGCCAGAACGGTATAGATTCAACCCAAAGCTGAATATTTGAATCCACCTCTTTGTTTTAATAACCCACACAGCTGTGAAAAGTCACCTCTCTGAACCTGTATTTTCATTTAGCATTGATACGAGACTTTAAACTTCAAACTGTCTCTTGTGTGCAGAGGAGACGTCCTCACCCCTGAAAGCCGAGTTTAAATCACACTCAGCATATGACAGCAACAAATGTCAACAAGTCACATCTTTAGGCTCTGGAAGTAGATGAGAGGCCGCTGGCGGACCTCAGCGTCCAGCTCGTCAGCGCAGGTGCTGACGAAATGGCTCCGCAATCAGATGATGCTAATACATCCTGCAATATGCTAAACATTAGCGCTGGGAAATGCTTCGCCTGCTGCGCCCATGATGAGGCTCCTGCGCCGGGTCAACAAGCTCACGCAGAGAAATAAATCAAAAGGCTCTCACACGCACACGCACACACACACACATACACATACACACACACACACACACGCACGCACTGGAGGATAAGTTTTTATTGCAACAGAAGGAAGGCAAGTTAAAGCTGTGTGAACGTGTGTGTGTGTGTGTGTGTGTGTGTGTGTGTGTGTGTGTGAATGTGGTGTGTGTGTGTCTGTGTGTTTGGGCCTCTAATTTGCTGCTAAGTTGTTTTTCATTAAAGAAATGTAGAGCAGTTTTTCTGCAGCTCTTCTGGCGTATTGTGTGATGTATGAGGCTCATTTCCAACTGCAACAATGGGACTTCACAGCTAACAGGTGTTTGAGGCTTTTTTCTCTCCGCAGCTGTTGCTCCGGTGCTGTCGCGCTTCGCCGGTTAGACGTGTGACAGGGTTTGACGTGTTTGAGCCGCTCCGAACCTTGGCAGCTGCAGAAGCAAGACGGCGGAAGCGCCCTTCTCAAAATGAGCCTTTGATCGTGGCGGGCGTCCCACCCTTCAACAGCAACACAGCCATAATCATAGAATTAAATGTAGCCAAGAGTGACCAGGACACACTGATGAGGCCTGAGTCACCACTTCACCGCTGATGTTCACTGCTTCAGTCGTGTGTGTGTGTGTGTGTGTGTGTGTGTGTGAGATTGTGTGTGTGTGGGAGGGGGGTTCTCAACTTGTGGTTTGATTCTCCTTCTTTATGGCTCTTGTTCATGTGCAACAGGCAGGAGGGTCAGCACCTCTGGCTGTGGGGCTGTGCTTCTGGGCTCTCGGAGCAGAGAAGTTCCCCATCCTTCTACGTTCCAGCCCCCAGGCTCACATGCAAGCTCACAACCTGTGTGTGCTTGGAGCCGGCCTCAGAGAGGTGGGGGAGCTCATCTGAGAGGAGAGCAGAGCCCCAGGCTGGTGTGGGCATGCACGGCCGGCAGAGAGCCCCCAGGCAAACGGAGGACACACCGGAGGGTCGCTACCCCCCAGCTCTGGATGCGCTCTGGGACTGTGACCCCAGCCTGGCTGATCTGCGTCGTAATTGGCCATCGTTAGAGAAGATGTCAGCGTGTTGGCACGCTGGACACGGGCTCAGGGTGGCGGTTTGCTCCGCCCTCGCCTGCTTCCAGACTGCTACCTGCTAACTGCTGACGGGGGGGAGCTGAACAGCTCTGGCTCATGGGCAGCTTCCTGGGCCTTTCATCCTGAGCCTCACACATACTTGGAGCTCCTAGTCAAGGCTGGAGCAGCCCACCCTCATGGAATTCTCTGTCTTTTCTCGGCGGTTTTGCGGTCGCTGCGACACATTCGGACCGTTTGCTGTCAGAATCACACAAACGGTGGCTTTTCCTGGTATCAGCAGCAGGAAGACGTGATGGCATCAAAGCTGCCTGGCTTTGCATCCTTAAACAGCCCCGTGTCCACCTGTCTGGTTCTGTTCTTTTATCTGGCTTTGTTTGATTCTTTTCATCCTCTTGCTTTCTTCCTGTCTGTATCAGCCTCATCTTCGTCACTCTTCTTGGCTCATTTGCATTCTGCATAATAGCCTCGTTCCAACTCCTCTATTTCCTGCCTTCCTTTTCTTTCTTTTTTTTACCTTCCTAATCTCTTTTCTTAACACGTCTTCTTTCAAACTCTCGATTCATTTCATTCCTTTCTCCTTCTGTTCATCTCTCATCTCTCATCTTCCTCCTTTGTTCCCTATTCCTGCGGCTCTGCTGTCAATTTGTTGTTCCTCATCTCAGCTCTCTTCATCTGCAGTCCTTTATTTTTATCACTCTCTCCTCTCCTTCACTCCTGATCAACGGTCCCCTCTTCATTTTCCTACTTTTCTCTTAATTTCCTCTTCTCTGCGGCTGCTAGTGTTTCTGGGTCGCTTGAAGGGCAACTCTGATGGATTCCATTGTTTTTTGGGGCAAGAAAAAGAATAAATTCATAAATTCAATTGCAGAGAAGTTTTCCTACAGCATCCAACGATATGACCCGGAGCAGAAAATCCGCCCTGTCTGAGTTTTAATGCCATTAATTGTGAAGAAACGATGACTTTACTGGGCGGTGTTCCAGGAGAGAGATGGAGAGGCAGATAAGCGGAGGGTCGCGGGGGGCAGAGGCGCCTCAGCTCTGGACCCCAGCAGCCTCCTTCCTGCTAAATCACCTCTGGGAGCTCCCAGAGCTCCAGACCTCCTCATTAGACGCGGCAGAAGGATGGCGGCTGCTGGAGCTGAGTAAATGGCTCTCCAGTCCACTTTAGATACGTCTCCTGTCTCTGGAAAGGAGCTCCTGATGCATGTGCACGTGCAGCAAACGTGCAACAAGTGTCAGCGTTCACGCCGACATAATTAAAACTCTCTGCATCTGAACACGCTCTGTGTAATTAATGTGAGCCCCGTCATTGATCCCGAGCACCACGCCTCGTATTTACCAATGGAGAAGCGTGTGCTGGCGTGCATGCACGCACGTGCATGAGGCAGCGGGGTTAATTACCTCCAGGCCGCCACCATCTATCAACCCAGGCTCAGACTCCGGCCCCCGACAGCTCCATTACCAGCAGAACGCACGTGCATTCATGCAGCCGCTTTGTTTGCTCAGATCGTGCACACTCACGTGCACAACGCTCCTTTGTCCCCAGACTTTTGTCGGCTGTAAGCACGTTTTTTTTTGAGCCGCTGGACTGGAAGATGCTGCTGGGTAAAGCAGCCAGGGCACAGCGCCTCCGGAGGGGTTAGTGGAGACGTCTTGTTGTTGGTTGGGCTCCATCAGGGGGGAAGGGGGGGGGGGGG
>BJFM01001282.1:226607-236969 GCA_016586285.1 Arothron firmamentum
TGTCAGCCTCTCCATCCATGCCGTTGCTCTTTTGTCCCTCCACCTCTCCTGCTGCCTCTTTTGCGTGGTCTCTGCTGCGTCTGAGCTCTTCACTCGTCATCAGTGACTCCACCTTTAAAAAAATACTTTTGCTCACCGTGTAGTTGTTTAATTGTTGCACCTTTTGCCTCTGACTCCTGGTAGAAATGAAGCTTCTCAGGACCTTTGGATGCGGCCGTGGTTCTGACGCTCCTCCCTCCGTCCTGTGGTCTTTCCCCAGATCCCCCAGATCAGCTACGCCTCCACGGCTCCGGAGCTCAGCGACAACAGCCGCTACGACTTCTTCTCCCGCGTGGTGCCGCCTGACTCCTACCAGGCCCAGGCCATGATGGACATCGTCACGGCCATGGGCTGGAACTACGTGTCCACGCTGGCCTCGGAGGGGAACTATGGCGAGAGCGGCGTGGAGGCCTTCATCCAGATCTCCCGAGAAACAGGTAGGAAGTCCGCTGTTCACGGCTCTCCCGCTCCGCTCCTTTGGTTTTGCAGTTTTGCTTCTTTCAAAGTGAAGCTGACGTTGTTGCTCTATCGCTGGTGGTCTGTCAGTAGCAAACAATTACCTAAAAAGACAAGTTCTTGTGGTGTTTCCTCGGCAAACAGAACCCAAACAGCAATAATTCTCCCTTTAACAGATGAAATTAAAAGCTTCCTCATTAGCATCGTTGCTAAAGCAACATAATGGCCATCAAGTGTGCATTTTAGCTCCCTTCATCTTTTTCCCTGCCGTCGTTAACATCCTTAGTGACCCCTGGTGCCCAACGTGAAAACATTTACACTTCCTCCCATGTTCATGAACGTTACCTTCCCCACGTAGCTCCAGAAGCAGGTCACAGGCTGCATACGTCCCATCCGCGCCCACCAGGGCGTCTCCAGTCGCTCCTCCCAGGTGGGACATCCTGGAGCCTGTCAGTAGAGGGCGCTCCAGGCTCTGGCCTCACTCCCGCACATCTGTGGCACATGCCTTTGTTGTACCAGCAGCAACGCAGCTTGAGTGGGAGCGACTCAGAGGCCGAAGTTAGGGAACATGAAAGCGAATTTCCGTCTTTTACAAATTAACGAAGTGTCGGGAAAAGGATGAATCAGACCCGAATAAATACGTGTCACAGCAGCGCCGCAGAACGTAGCGAGGCGGATGGCTGGTCCGCTTTGATGTCAGGCTTTAAAGCAGAGTCCCCCTGCTCCTGCGAGCACTTGGGGGTTAGCGCCGCCTCAGATCAACCTCTGCAAACCTGCAAGTGATGTTGGCAGATCAAAATACGCTGTTTACGCCTCAAATATTTGTCCTGGAAAATGCGCCACGTCGGCTGTTGACGAGTGTTGCTGATGGACGGGCTGAAGACGTGAGGAATCATCTGAGATCAGGCTATTTTTACCCCCCCGATACTTGGCTCTGCTTTTCACTCCACTGGCTTTTTCTCTCCTGCGGACATGGAGATAACAGCGGCGTGTGTCTGCCGCTGCCTGTCTCTCCAGATCTGTCCATCTCGGTGTCCGTCCGAGGTCCGGCTCACCTGCGGGCGGCGCACCGCGACCCTACGTAGATGTTTGCCGCTGTGTCAGATGGGTGAGAGCCACCGGGAAAATCAGTCCTCGGTGACGCTTGTCAGCACACAGCACATTTCTTTGGTGTGCGTGTGTGTGTGTGTGTGTGTGTTTGTGGCAGTAGTCAGCCATTTGTTTGCTCTGCGGCTCTGCAGATGTGAACAGAACTATGACGATGAAGGGCTGGAAAAAATGAGGTTGAATACGAGGCTGGATTAAAAGTGACTTTTGTGTGTGTGTGTGTGTGTGTGTGTGTGTGTGTGTGTGTGTGTGTGTGTGCTCGTACATGCTACATATGAGGACCTTATGTATTTGGCAAGTGAATTGAGAACATTGGGCTGGTCCTCAGACGGCTTTAAGGTTTAACTTTTAGGATTTTTCGACAGATTGATAATTATGTTCAAATAAAAATCAAAGATTCATATTGTGACGTACATGTTACGCTGACTTGATGAGTCAAACTCATATATGCTCTAGATTAGTGGAGTTTGTGGATGTAGTTTAGGGTGAAGGACGCCAAGAGTCCTCACAGGGATTTGCTGTCGTAGGTTAATCCAAAAGCAGGCGACATAAATAAACCCAATTCCTCCCAGTCTACTGAAAAGAAATCAGGACTGAAATCAGGTGCTAATGCTAGCAGGAGCAGCATTTAGCCTCATCTGCCTTTTCTTCTTGGACGCATGGGGAAGGTGGTGTGTTTGTCTGCTCTCTCCAGACGGTGACGACTCTCTGCCCTACTTATATCTGCAGCTCCAGCACTGCTGCTCCGCTTCGCTCCCAGGAGAGCAAACACAGGATGCTACTTTTTTTAGCAGGTCCAGATAGCAGTCAGCAAATTATTGTTGTTTTTTTCCTCACGTTCTGGAGATAAAGGCAGAAATCCAAGATCTTTGGATGCTGTTTTTCATTCCTGAATGAAACTTGTATCCTGATGCTTGTCCACCAAGCGCTAACGTGGCTGTTAGCTGTTAGCATCATCACCTATTTAAGAACACTTGTGCGTCCCTGCTGTCACAGCCTGTGAAGGTCACGTGTTCACCCCCCCCCCGGTTATAGATTTCCACTCAAGCAGAACTGGTAGCAAATCCCAGAGCGTGTTTATGCCTGATTAGCAAGCGCTGACGAAATAGATGCACAGTAAACTTTCTTTTTTTTGCCTTTGCAAACAATAAGTTTGTGTAGCGATGCAGCGATCAGAGGTTAATGAGGGAATAATTGCGCAGACATCAACTCCGGGTCGCTTCGTGAGGGAGCAGCTTCAGAGGTCAGGCGCGGCCGTGGCGCTCCGTTTATCACAGCAGCACGTTACGCATCGGGAAGGCTGATTAGCCGCTGCAAAATCTGACTGACTTGGGGAAGTTTTTCCAAGTTGATGCGGAAACTTGGGAGTTTTCTGGGGTCCTTTTACAAACCAGACCCTCCGTCACGCGTTCCCACTGGGGGGGCGGCCTCCGCCCCGCCCTGCTGCTGACCTCCACACACGCCGACAGACCCCACCGTGCCGAGAGGCCGCAGGAGTCTCACCGCGTTCCGAGCGCACTGACCAAAAGACAGAGGATTATTAGAGTTTCTCCTTCCACTGCCCTCCCAAGCGGGATTAGAACCATCACATCCACATTCAGATGACAGAGGGAGTGTGAGGCTGTAGTACCACCTGTGAGAGGAGGGCGTGCTGGCACAGCCCCCCCCCCTCCTCCTCCTGACATCGGCCCTGCTCAGACCCACTAATGAAAAAAGGAAGAATCAAGAGGAAAAAAAGCCACAGAGGAAAAATAATTAAACTTTATCTCCATTTAATGACTTCTCTGGCTTTGAAGTAATCTTCAGCGTTTAGCTTAGCTTAGTTCTGGTTGCGTCCGCTCGTGCTCTGAACAATGGCGCCACCCGCTCGTGGTCCCGGTCTGCTGCAGGCTAACGGGGGGGGAATCACGCCTTCACTGAAAAGCATTAGGATAAATATTCATCATCACATACAGTATGTGATCATTTTAAGGAGTAATAAATAAGGAAATGAGTGTAATTACACTACATTATTAACGTAATGACAAAAATGTGGAATAGATTTAATTAAAACCTCAATGTGCTCTGAAATTTACAAGTTTAATAAGTTTTTGTTAGCATCAAACCTTTCACCCAGGTTTGCAGGTGAACGCTGTGCGACATTTGTCGCTCGGGTCCCTCCGGCTCTCTGTTTGTCTCTTGTCCTTGATGACGCTCTCCTCGCCACTTCAGACTCATCTCCACGCACATCAAGCCGTCCATTTGTGACTAATTACACCAGCCTTGGTTTTCATCTCAGTGAGAACGGCGCCTCGCTTTCCCCCGTGGAAGGACACGGCGCCACCGATGCTCGCAGATGGGCTCGTGCCGCTTTGTGACTCGCGTGTCCTTGACGAAATGTGTATTTGTGACACTCGTTTTATACAGGATCAGCCTCTCCTGCGGCGTGAAGCGAAATACTGTCTTTCATTACGTCGCCTTGATCCAAACCCAAACATCTCTTGAGGTGGAAGCTAACGCACGCGTATGCTGGAGACCTCACGCCGCTTGACTGTATCTATCAGATGCTAACAGCCCTCTGAGGACGCCATTATCATTATTAACTCATCCATCCCAAGGGGTGCTAGCGTGAGCTATATGTACGGATCTGTGGTCTGTAATAGCCAAATGTAATTAAGGGTCACACGGGACAGCCTGGCATGGCTTAGCTTTGCAGGTTTTAATTTGTTTGTTTTTTCTAATTTTAACATGCATTCTCTGACGATGGACACTGGACAAGGCTAGCTTCTGTGTCTTCTCCGGCCTCGCTAACAGATCAGGAGGGGCTTAAGCTCAGAAGTAGCTGTAATTTCCCGCCATATTACCGCACCCCTCCATGCACAGTCAGGCGTCTGTGTTTACATGCCTGTGCACGTGCAGCCCACGCTGGGCGGCTGTTCGTGTGTTTCCTTTGCGGTTTCACCAACTTCTCATCATTTTTTTGCTTACTTTGAACACAGTTGTTGTGTAACTGGCGTGATTGTGTGTGTGTGTGTGTGTGTGTCTGTGTGTGTTTGTGTGTGTGTGTGTTGGTGCAGAGTGCTGTTCCGCTCCACTAACTTAAGATGTTTTTTGTCATTCTTGGTGTTTTTTCCCTCTGTTTCCATGGCAGTGGAAAGGCTTTGGGGGCTCACGGTTAATGTACGAGGCTGGAACCACCATTAGCTGTGTTGCTCAAGGTGCTTGGAGAGTTCCAGCCCGGCCCGCCGACCCAAAAACCTCCCCTGCTGCTGTGTAGTTTGGTGTGACAGGAATACACATGTTAGCATTAGCCGTGCAACAGCTAATCAGTGCGGTTTAGCTTAGCTCAGTTTTCAGCGTTTTAGACTTGGCTGTGTGGAGAGGAATGATAACGATGTATCGTTGCTAAAAGTCTCGGTAATTATTTCACACTGGGGATTGTGCAGAAAGTTGGTGATAAGCTGGGAAATGGGCCAAAACAGAACTTATTAAATTTGGTTAAGGATCCGGAAAAAGGGCTCAATGTTTGAATTGTAATTATTGTATTTTAATGTCATATTAATGGAACAAAAAGATTGGAAATGTGGGATGCCGTGCCATCGTGTCCTCTCCAAAACACAGCCAATGTAATGAGATTTCTGTTGAACGACAACCATGAACACACAAGCGCTTTGTGTCATCCTTGTGAGGACATAATGGCTCCCCAGCCCCTCCCCCAACCCTGAAACCCACCTCTGCCCCTCCGACCCCGGAAGCGGCTTTTGCAGGACCAGAAGCAACATCTTCAAGTTAAACACGTAGTCTGGCCCTCACTGCATGACATGTACAAGCACACACACACACACACGCACGCACGCACGCGCCCCTGGCTGGTGGATGGGGGCCTGGCTCAGGCTGATTAGCAGAGGCTGAAGGTGCTGAACTCTGTCTGTCCTGCGGTGGCGCTGTTGCTTGGACAGCGATCCGTGTCAGATCCCAGGACCGCCGCCACGCTGGAGGAGCCATCGATGCTCTCACTCTGTGTCTTTGTCTCTTCCTTTCAGACCAATTGGAGTCCTTCCCCCCATAAATTCCTCTCTTCCTCAACCTGGAACAGGATGAATGTAGAACAATCTGGCCCCGTCCCCGTTGCAGATGGGTCAACGAGCCGTCGGACCCTGAATTCAAACATTGCTGTTGTTGTTCATGGCGGGAGACTTGAGGAGACGTATTTCTCGCCTGGCTGCCGGTGATCAAGCAGGGAAGCTCAGACTCGGGATTCTCTGGCTCGGATCCCATTTCCCTCCGGATGACTGTCCACGCCGCCGCGCTCGCGTTTGCCGCGGCGGCGCTGACAAATGGCGGCTAGCGTCTGCAGAGCGGGTTCCTCCGCCGCGTCTGGGCGGTTCGGCTGTGACAGAGCGATTTATTCTGCAGGGGTCTGAACGTGCACCCCCCCAGGATGAAACGGTTCTGGCTGGAGTTGCAGCAGACTACCTCCTGCTCGTCTGTCCTCACTTCCTGTCCTTTGGCGCTGGCGTACCTGTTCCATCGGTCCGCCTGCTTGTTTGTTGTTTGTTTTTCTGAAAATTGGTCTAAATCTCCCCTGAGTAATCCACGCTGATCTCTCCGACATCAGACTCCTGGAAGTTTGGATCCGCCTCTCGAGCTCCGCACGGTGAATTCTCCAAAGAGACACGTCCAAAAACACATTTAAATGTGATAAATAAGCAGCGTTGCTTTGATGAGAAGGTCACAGGCTCGGCGCCGCCCCTCCCCCGCCCCGCTTCTGAGGGGAGGTGTTGATCTGTAATTGGTGATGTCGCCTAAAAATACCTCCATGCAAACGCGCCGACGCCAGAGAGAAAACACCCCCGCAGCCCTTCCATGCTGGAGCCAGGGCGGGGCAACGCAGGCAGCAGAAAACCGTCCAGCGAGGGGCAGCAAGGCCTCGCTGCTGTGGCGGGTTTTCACTCTCCATGTGCTGCAAACATCAGGAAAAAGAAACAGTGTTTGAGGTTTAAATCTGAAAACGGTGAGCAGGCTGTCATCAGCCGTTATCGCTCATGCCTCCAAACCTTATCGAGCCCCCCTGTTGCTCATGTTAGCTTGAATTATCATGTGAGGTTAGCCTGTTGGCGGTGTTTTAATCCAGATAAAGGCAGTAAATGTTGCGAGATGGCTTCCACGGCGTCGTCTCGGTTCTTTGCCAGCCGTCCTCACACGGTTGTTGTTTGCTTTGGAATATTAACCATCTTTTTATTCGTTTTTACAACTGTGCTGGCACATTTCCAGACAGACTATTCTTCTGAAAAGCTCTTTGGTGCCGTGGGGGAACAGATTAAACACATATTTCACTGCCACGTTCAGCGTAATGACCCGAACCTTCCCGGTCGTAAAACCACACCTGGGGAAGGAAGCAGTTCGCCTCCAATCTGCATCACCACACTCCACCCGGGTGATGGAATTCCCTGACTCCTGCTCCTAATGGAGGCAGCGGCGCCTGCGCATCATTATTTAATGAAAATCTCACTTTAACAAGCTATTCCCAGCTGAACCTTTTCCCTTCCGCTGGGAATTCCCAGTAGGAATCTCCAAACATTACCACAGCCGCAGTGGATGCTAACCAGCCGAGACGAAGCACACACAACTGCTCTACTGCGTCTGAATCCTCGCGGCACTAAAGCATTTTATAACACCTCTGCGGGCTGTGAAGAAAGCTACAACATGTCCGCAGCCCCGTTTATTTTCAAGGAAAAGACACACAACGGATGGCGAGGGGGGTGATCTGCAGCCTGGCCCCGACTGTGAAAGTGTTCGCCGCGAGCTAAAGTCGCCCTGTGAGCTCCTCGCGTGGCCTCGTGGCTGCAGGATTCTAAACAAGGCGCACCTGAATCCTCCTCATCAGCCGAATCTCCGTCCGATACGACTGTTGCGCTCCGTTATTCCAGAACCGAGCAGCAGAATTAACCAGCGGTCATCATCCATTCACTGCGGTGACGTTTGGGAGGTGGCGGACGTAAATGTTAAAGAAGGAACTAAACTCTACATTAAATAGCAGCTGCTACTTTGTTGCCATGGTGAGCTTGGAGGCCAAAATTTATGGCCATTATGGAACCAGCGTTTGAGGCCTGTAGCTCAACGGCAGCTTTAACGCGAACATTTGCAGCTGTTAGCGTTAGCTACAACTGCTAGCGTCGGCTACACTTGAACCGAGCTCTTCTTTTTAAGTACGTCTGTGCTCCGGGAATGGCTGTGATATTTTACTGAGCGGTGTTGTGCGGGAGTAAATTAGCTCTACCTTGAGGCGTGAAATGTACAGTCTTTACAAATCCGGTTCCTTGAGCTTCTCCAGGAATCATTTCATCCCGCTATGAATGCTGGCTATTTATTCGCTCGCTGCAGTGACTCTTAAAAAAAAAAAACAAATTCAGCCTCTCTTTGCATTTTTTATGGGTTTGGGCTGTGTGTTGCTATGGTAGCCGCAGACAGAGAAAGATGGAGGACTTTGTGTTTGTGGAGTGTAAAGTTCCTGATCTTGGAGCGCCACTCCAGCGGCTCGTCTTTCCTCGTTGCTTCCAGAGTCCTTTTTTCTTCATTTCACGCCCCACATAAATGCTCGCTGACAGTGTTGTCGGCCCAGATTAGACGAGGCTAGCGCTGAAGCCAATATTCCTTTTAGCCTCGGAGAGTTTTTATAGGTATATGGTTGTGCCGGGTCCCTGCAGAATGAACAGACTCACTCCTAGCCATTGGAAATTAATTAAAAAAAGAAGAAACAGCTCCCCCTGGAGGCTACAAGCTGCTTCTAAATTCATGAGGTGGAGAACACAAGGAAACATTCTGCTCCAACAATCTTTGTCTCCTCCTCACACAAACTGTGTGTGTGTGCGTGCGTGTGTGTGTATTTTGGGGTGCCTGTGGTGGATGCCGGACCCACAGTGCACATGCCTCTGGCTGTTCTTGCAGTGTTGAGGGATGGAGGAAGCTTTCGCTGAAGGAGGGAGGATATGAAGCGTTGTCTCTCTGCACATTCGCACTTTTTGGTTTTCTTCAGTGTCTTATCTCCTGCAGGCGGTCTGCACTCCTTTCACACACACACACACACACACACACACACACACACACACACACACACACACACACACACACACACACACACACTAATCCTGAGATCTTTCAGTTTTCTCTTTTGAGTGAAAAACTGGTGGCAGTTCACACATTAGCATGTTCTCCAGGAGATAAAATGGAGGATTCTGCAGCCTCAAAGACTCTAATAGCCGTGTTTCTGGGGGCAGTTGGCCCCTGGTCAGATCTGTGAAGGTGAAGTGCCCCTGGGTGAGGAGCCTCCTCCCCCCATGAGCAACTCAATCAGGGATTGCTGCACCCTGATTGGAAGCAGCCCTGCAGCAAGACCGTGGGAGTGGGGGGTGGGGTTGGTGGGGGTGGGGTTCCCTTGAAGAGCCACAGGTTCTTCTCCATCCGGTGTGTGTGTTAGGCTGGTGGTGAAGGTGTTTGGAAACGCCAGAGAGAGCGAGACGTGTCCATGCATAGCTTCATTTGGCTGCCTGTTTTCATGGCTGTCTGATGGCGGTGGTGAGCGCCTGGTTTTAAACAACTTCTCTCCGTTTCCTCCCTCAGACGCGTCGGAATCAAACAAACTGAAAGGTGCTGTCAGGAACATATTCGGGGAGGGTCCAGGGTTTGGGTTTCCTGTTTCTCTGCTGGTTTCTCTGCTTCACGTGGCGACGCTGGCTGCTGCCCGTCAGAACAATTCCACCCTGGCGGCTGTGTTCTGAAGCCCTGACGAGTCTTTTCCCACATGTGTGCGTTCCCTTTTGTGTCTTAATAAATCATATTTTCCACCTTTTCAGGGACATTTCAGAAAATCAGCTTGCGCAAATTCCCATTCCTCGATTCTTCGAATATCCCCCTGACAAGCTAGAGAAGCTAAACCTGCGGGTTAGAGAGAGTGTGTGTGTGTGTGTGTGTGTGTGTGTGTGTGTGTGTGTGTGTGTGTGTGTGTTGATGTGCTGTGTCGGATGCTGCGTGTTTCTTCCTGTAGACAGGAACACAGGCTTAGGGAAACACACACGCAGGCATCCTTTCCGCCACCGTGGGCTCGCTGAGGCGTTGAGGCAAAACCGGCAAAAAGGAGAGGTCCACACACACACACACGCACACGCAGAGCGTGGAAGCTGCCAGAGCTGTGCTGGCCTGGCTGCTCGGACTTCCCTGTGGTGAGGTTGACCATATGGCTTGTAAGTGTGAGCGCGTGTGCACGTGGTGTTCCACGCCGCTCGGAAACGTGTGATTTCCCAGTGTGTGCGTGCGTCCGCTCACGCTGCGGCAGAGGCTCCGACCCCACCCAGACAGGGCTGCTGGTTGCAGACGGAGCCCCGTCAGCAAACCGTCCTCCAGCTGATTGGTGGCGCAGCCGAGTGTCCAACTGGCGGACGCAGACGCGTCCACGATGGCTTTAGCTGCAGCCGGACAGGGACAGAAAGAGGGGATCACCATCTGCCTGGAACTGCTGGAGGAGCTGCTGGTGCTGTAGACATGTTTTTCATTGGTCGTGAAGGGAGGAGCCCTCCCACCTGGGTTTGGTGAAGCCCTCAGGTTCCTGGAGGCTCCACCCTTGGCTTACAGGGGTCAGACCTGGAGACGGGTTGGCAGAGGTAATCCCTGGATGCAGACGCTAGCTGAGATCAGTTCCATACGGCCCAGAACAAACTGACACTGACAAAACTGCACCACGCAGCCATCCATCTGTGAAGGCTCCCTGCATCCTGCTCCTCATCA
>BJFM01001282.1:236988-256663 GCA_016586285.1 Arothron firmamentum
CTCTCTCTCTCTCTCTCTCTCTCTCTCTCTCCTTATATCTGATATTTCCTGCCATCTTTCCCTCTTTGGAGGGAGCCTGAAGTCCGGCGCCTCCGTTTCTCAGGCAGTAAAGGTGAAACATTGGCGTTTGTGCCCTGAAGGACCCTCCGATTTCCATTTTTCACTTCTTGTTGTTGCAGAAGTCCAGGCAGGAGTAGAACACGCTCACCGCTCCGGCAGCCTAATTAATCAGGCCGCGCAAACAAATGGAGCCGACGTGACGCGTCACCGCCGGAGGTTGTGGATGTTTTGTTTTACCTGCGAGCGCCTGGCTGCTGCCAGAGGACGAGTGTGTGAGGCCGGTGGGAGGAGAGACGTGTTCAGGGGCAGCATTCACCACCGTGACCAGCCAGCAGATAACAAACAGTCGCACAGTTTTACCTTTATCTTTCTCTTCTTCGGCCTTTTTTAATGAGCGAAAGGTCGACAAACGTCAGCTGCGTTGCTCTTTTTGGGGGATTTATATCCGTACATGTTTATAGACGTGCTGATGGAAAAGGGAACTATTGCGCTTTTGAGGCACCTTAAACCCAAAGGCAGGGCCATGTGACCCGCAGGCCGCTACGTTTGAACAGAAATCCCTCCACACACACCAGGTCAGAGTCCACCCTCACGTCCGTGTTTCTGGACTCGTGCGCCCTCGAGCCCTTGAGCAGCGTTTGAATCGAGCGTCAGCTCATCTCCAGGGAGGGGCCAGCGGTGGTGGCTGGAGCCCAAAGAGCTCCAAACACCAGCATTACAACAACAAGCACGCTGAAGTCTGCCTTAATGGTCCGTTTGTTCCGTTTCATGAAGGGAAATGACTTTGCGGCAGTAATATTGCATGGAAATTGAACCGCCGAACCATTTTCTCTTTGTTTCATAGTCAAATTAAGTATTCAAAGTTGATTGTCGGGGTAATTAGATTCGTCCTTGACTGACAAAATGATTACATTTGCTCTATTGATCGACGGCGGCACAGATCTTTGCCTTTGGCCGCTGCTGTCTGTGGAAACCCCACCAAAGGGTGGAGGCAGAAGATCTGGGCAGGGCAGATGTGAGCGTGGTGGGGAGCCGCCTCAGACCTGCACACTCTGCTGCTTTTCCAGAGGAGCCCGCTGACTCACCACCAACGTCCAGGTGGGAATCGGCCTGTTCCCACCGGCAGGAAATGACATCACCCCCCCCCCCCCCGCTTATTTCTGCACGGATTAATTTGCTTACCGTCTGGTTTTTCTCTGGATCAGCCTCTCCTCGCTCCCCAGGTCAACCTCAAGGGCTCAGGAACTTGGCTGCCCTCTCTCAGAGGCGAGAGCCGCTCCGTCCCGGGGTCAGGAGGGCGCCGCAGCATCGTGACATCGCTGCATCCGAGGAGCTCCAGAGAGGCTCAGACACGTTCCAGGTTTGCTTGGGCCTCCCTGATTAGAATCCTGAGAGAAAGTAGGCCGGTTGTTTAGCTGAAATAAGCAACGTCTGAGACTAAGTGCCGCTGAGCAGATCTGTTGAGGATTTCTGCAGAAAGCTTCTGTCACGTTTATCGCTCCTTAGAGGCTTTGTTCAATCTCTTTAGCAATCTCTCCTCAGATATTAAAAATGCTTCTCATAAAGGCCCAATTATGTGACAGGAGGTTGTTGAGGTTTCTGAGTCACCACGTGGAAACCTTTAGGGTGGAGGTCCAGCCAGTGTGTCATATGTGGACAGGCAGCCTTGATGCGTTCAGGGCCGCAGCGTAAATCTGGAGTGTTTAAGGGAGGAGCGTGGGAGCGCTGCTGCTGTGGCCGAAGATGACGCTGGGAGTCCAGAGGAAAAGACCAACTCCAGGACAGAGGGTCCGTCCTCAGCAGGGGACCGTGTCCCCCAGAAACTGCTGGAGGAGTCTTCAGGGTCTTCATCAGAGGCCCAGGCACCATGGAGGGGGGAGGCCTGAGAGCTGGAGATGTGGATTTTCCACAGAATTCTGCGTCAACGCGGCGTTTGAAAGCATACGGCGGGGTGTTAACATCCGCACGCTTGTTTGACAAATTCGCGGCGCGTCGATACACGTAATTGAATGCGTTCTCCAGAACGCCGAAGCGCAGCCACTACAGAACTGATGGATTTTCATTTTTTTCTGCAGTCAGTGAACGTAGCTCCAGGCGGCCATGTCAGCGCGCAAGTTTGTAAATTAAAAAGAAGAATGCAGCAAAACAGAGGGAGGAACACATAAATAAAGATGAGAGTAAATAAAGCAGGATGGTAGAAGCGCCAGAGCGCAGACAGCTCTCAGCGCTGATGCTTGTCCTGTAGTCGCTCATCGGCTGCCTTCATTTCTGCTTTGAAAGGTTCATTTCTTGCTTGATGCTGATCAGATTTCTCAAAATCAGCCAAAACTCTTGTTTTTTTGGTTGATTTTGGACAGGTGTAACAAACAGAAACGTGTACGTTAGCGTGCAGCCGGCCAGCCAGCAGCGGTTCCGGTTTTCCGGTGCTGACTGTTAATTGGCCAGCAGAGCTCACTCGCTCGCTCGCTCACTCGCTCGCCCGCCGCCAAGTCTCGGCCTGGACAGGCTGCAGCGCTGCCGCCTGTTTCCTGACACTTTTCTGTTTTCTGACATTTCCGACGGCGACAGCTCGTCACCGGCGCTGGGATTGCTTCTTCATCCGGCTCTTTTGGGGGTTTTTAAATATCTTTAATGGGCTTTTAGTGTTTGAGTGAAATGTCAATGTCACGGCAGTTAAATGGCACAGGTATAACTCTTTTTTCCTGCTTTCTTATGATTCAGAATCTCCTTGAGATTGAGGTGAACAGCTGTCTTGGAGGAAGGAACGGTTTAGACTCCATGGTGCCATGGTGACACTCGTTACATGCGTTACAGGAGCGCCCCTCACCCGTCAGCACCGCTGAAGCCTCTGAAGCACCTCCGCTTTCAGATTAAAATCTTGACTAAACGAACGTTCCTGTGGTAGCCGAGGATCAGTGAAGAAGAGGAGCATGGAGACCTCAGCACAGCGTCATGGTTAGCGCCTCAGTTATTAACGTCTGTGGGGCCCTGAAGCCCGGGTCTCCGTCAGCTCAGGCTGGTTCTCAGGCTCCTCCTTCCACTTCGGTACCTGAGGCGGCAAAGATCGTTTGATATGTTGTCGAGCCGGAGCTCCCGGACCGATCGAAGGCACTAACAGAGATCTGAGACGGTTGGAGCGCCTCAGCGCCACCAGCAGCATCAGTCAAATGTCAGCTAAGGTTCTAACGGCGGGCGTAGCTGCCGACGTCTGTGTCAGTGGACGTCGGAGGTTTGGCAGCTGGTGGACGGACGCGACTACAGGAGAGGAGCTTAAACGGAGTCAGACGGAGGTCTGAAGAAAGGATTTAAAGGTTCTCTCCTGCGCTGCAGAGACAGCATGATTAAAAACACAAATCTTCCTGCGAGGACGGCGTTATCTCTAGGCCTCAGATTTCAGCTCTTAATAAGCGCGCTTGTAAATTGCTTTTCGTCGTTTCCTGCAGGTGCGCACGTACGTTTGAGATCAATTTAGAAGACTTCTGAGTTGGAGGAGTGAACCTGTGAGACAAATCTGGCAGCAAATTAATGAGGCTGCTTTTTTTAAGCACACGCAGATGTCACATGCGCTCACGCGCGCACGTGAGAAAGTATTAGCAAGCAAGGCGCTGCTCTTTCCTTGGATTTTAGCAGATTCCCAGGCCGCCATCACTCACACACTCCTGAAGCTACGCTAATGCTAACGGAGCGAGGCACCAAAGGTAACGTGGAGGAGAGGAAACCAGCCAGGAAGACGGCAGAGTTCTGACAGAACCGGCTGTTTAACAGAACGTCGGGCGGTTCTCCTGAGACTGCTCAACCTGAATACTTGATTACACAATTACCATAGAGAGCAACAACAGCCGGCGGCCTGGACGGGAGCGCCAGCGCATTCGCTCGTGTCGCCGTTGGTAGACGCTCTCAACGGAAAAGTTTGCGAGTGTTAGTGAGGGGGAAAGCAGCAGTCTAGTGAGGACCGTGGCAGGTTTAGAGGAGACGGACCGTCCTCTCTCCAGCTGAATGGGCCAACAGAGACATCCGGCTCCTCCCACCAAGTGTTCTCCTTCTCTGCGCGAGCAGCTGATGGATGCTAAGGTGTCCTAGCTGAAGCTGGAAGGGTTGCAGTGATTTTCAGGATTGAACGCTGCATGGCTTGGACACTTCCTGTCATCTCCACTCTGGACCTGGTCCTGCTCTTCAGACGACTCGGATTCACACCTCATTTCATGGTCCTTTATTGGCACCCTGAACCTCTCAGAGATGGAAAAACAGCAGTGTAAGGACCCAAAAAATGGTTTTCTCTGGTTCAGTGAGCTATACACTGATGGAGGGAGCGTGAAAGAGTGATGGATGGAAGGGCAGAGTCAGGAGAGGTGGAAGAACACAACACATTTTGGGTTTTTTTTACTAATGAGGGGGGAGGATTTGACAGACTGATGGGTCTGCCAGGGACTGAACGAGTCAGATCGTTAATCTGAAGCTAAACTAGTGCTAACCGGACTCTGGAAACGGGTCAAGAGCAGAGAGAGACTGACAGGAATCACAACATGGGTTCATGGAAGGACCCTCATGGCCCGCAAACATTCGTTAAGGCTCTCCTCTCAGAAGGTCCTTATATTTCACGACGCGCATTGATGTCTTTATCCCTTTCCTACGACTGCCCACGCCTCTCCAGCTTTAAATTGATCGTACAGGATAAATATGGCAAATTGCTAGCATCATTCCTGCCTTTCCTGCCGTCACCAGCTGGATTCAGGGAAAGAGCGAGTCCTCAGCTCACCGACATCGTAAACACAAACCAGGAAGAGGCATTACTCTCCTCTTTCAATTTATCAGCTAACAACGGAACAAATGGAATCAATGGTGGAACGTTAGCCTGCAGTAAAGCAGCGCTGATGAATGAAGCCGCCCTGTCCAAGAAGGAGAGTGAGCGATAGTTAGCCCACCGCTTTTCACTCAATGGAAATCGCTCCCGTGTGTATTCAAATCTCTTCCCCTGTCAACATGTGTTTCCCCAGGACTTTTCAGGAGGCTAGCAACAGCCGCGATCCATACAGGCAGGGACCGTGACCACGATTGAGCTTCTCCCAGCCATGGCTGACTAAAATAACTCTGCTCTAATTACAAAAGTTTGATTCATTTACTCTTTACTTTTTCTTCTTTTTTTTTTTTTCTCCCAACATTAATTGACAGAAATAACGTCCTGAAATGGCCTTGAACGCACCAGTGTTTGGAAATCAGTTTGCTTCTTTTGGCGTTTTTGATGGGTTGGACAGCAGGAGGCCTGGGGATTCAGAGGCTTTGAGGTAGAAGCCCAGATCCCAGCCCAGAGCATGGATGTAGAACAGCTTCACCTGGGCGGGAACGCCAGTGTTAGAATTACCCTCCTGATTCATTTCAAAATGAAATGAAATTAGCATCCTCACCCACGTTAGAGCAGCTTCAATCTTAGGTGCTGGAGAAGTTTCCGACTGTTGGTGACTGATGACGGAGGCGTCATTAATTCCGCAAATCCGGCTCACCGGCTAAACGAGCAGGCGCATCTCTATCGCTCCGCAGCATGTTGATCATTGGCAACGTGTTGCCCCGAAAAATTCCAGTCGCAACAACACGCCATCGCTAACGCTAGCTCTGGCTGCAAATATCTAGATTTGTGTCGAACAAAATCTGGGTGTGGTGCCCGAGCTAAGAGGCTAGCAGACACGCTGCGGCTACATTCTGGAGTTGATGGCATGCGATTTGGACCAGGTGATGATATTTTTAGTCGTCTGGGCTGTTAAGAAAAATTAAAACTAAGCCCAAATGGAAACCTGTTGATGCGTCCAGGAGATGCAAATCACCTCCTGTCTGCCCCGGAGGGCTTCCCCGGGACACTGGGCGCTTCCACCTAGCACGCTGTTGCTGCGCTGTGGATGTGAGTCACTGGCCTGGATGCACATCGAGACTGAAATCTGAAAAAGTGGAAGAGACAGAGAGAGAGTACAAAAGCAGCCCGAGAGATTCTAGCGTGTTTAAAGAGGCAAAGTCGGACCTGATGCTGGGAGGCTGAAAGCTGAGTCCTTCCTGCTGCTTTCTGCTTTTTTAAACTTTATCTGATGTCAGTTAAACTTGCTGAAATTGAAATTTGCAGGAAAAAAAGGGGGGGTAAAAATAGACGAGGGAGAAATGGAGATAGAAGCTGGAAGAGCAAAGTTCTTGATGCTTTGGCAAATATTGTTCCACTCGGATGTGAGTGGGGAGCACTGAAACAGAAACTGGCAGAGTGGGAGGAGAGAGGAGAGGATCTCTGGGGAGGAGAATCCACAATCTCGCTTCCACCCAGACCTTCAGCATATATTAGCAGGGTTTGTTGCCGTGGCAGCGGTTCATGTTGTTGACACTGACCCTCGCTGGCGGCCCAGTTTGTCTCCACCCGTCCGCTTCCTGCCTGGGCCCATCAGAGTTCCTGCGTCCAGACTCCAGTCGCTCCGTTCAGAAGCACCCCAAAGCCTCCAAAACCCAACCTTTGACTTCTCTGGCTCCCCACTTCTCTCTTTTGGCTGCCTGCTCCGGCTCTGCCCCCAGCCCGCTGATGGAAATCAGCTGCTGTCCAGCTGGGATGCGTGAGGACGGCTGTCCTGTCCCAGCTGTGGGTGATGCAAGCGCAGCCGCTCTCATGGAAATGGCTGCGTGGGAGGCCCCGGATTAGGAAGTAAAATCAAATGTTTGCCTCCATGTTCAGTGACCTGGTACATCCATCCATCCATCCATCCATCCAGCTTTGATGGATTCCACCACCTAATCCCCAGAGGACACTGGGAGAGAGCCAGGAACACACCCTGCTGAGGTCTCCAGTCAGTCCTGGGTCACAGTCAGTGGGAGGAAACCAGCGTTCCCAGAGAAACACCACCCACACACACACACACACACACACACACACACACACACACACACCCGCACACACACACACTTCTGCTGCTATCTCTGTGAGGATGACGATGTGGAGGGATAAGTTGGCCGGATGGTGTGTGTCTGTGCGCGTGCGTGCGTGCGTGATCAGCCTTCCTCCTGGTTGACTTTAACGGCTGTCGTGACCTCATCACCTTTCACTGTGCTCATTTCGTGGCTCACCTGTTCGTCCCTCCAGACACGACACATGGATGCAGAAAGTGGAGGAAATGAAGGAAGGAGGGGAGGAAGGAGAGGTTCCACGGGTGGAGGAGAAGCAACTGAGCATTAGAAAGATAGAATTCAGAGTTGAGTTCTCCTCTTTTCCTCTGTCTGAGCAGCAGAAGTGATGAGGCCTCCAGAATGTAGTCGTAGCAGCAGGAGACACTAATGGAGACAAATGGAAGCCGGCAGTCTTCCTCATAACTATATCTCATTAAGTCAAATGATGTTTTAAGCTAACTACTCCACTCAGAGTGACTCTTGTGCAACAGCTCACGCCCACTCGATCAGGATTTTTATTTTATTTTTTTTGTTTAAGTACCACACTGGTGGAGTGGCTGATCTCATCTGAATGCATGTGTCGGTGTTAGAGGAGGATACCTGCACCGGAGAAGAGGAGGAAGAGTGCCCCACGCCATCGTTAGGCTCAGACACGCCCAGCCGTGGGTGGCTCGCAGATCTGCGCCCAGCACATACAAGCTTCCATCCCAGGTGGAGCAAGTTCCACTAGTCCGCCCTCCGTTTAAAGAGCCCGGAGCCTTATTAGTGAGACAAATACGCTAGGCACAGTTCAAATCTGTGCGTGCACACATGTGGCCACAGGGGGGCGCCGGACCAGAAAGCTGACTAATGACGGCTAGCGAAAAATGGAGACGTGTGTGTGTGTGTGTGTGTGTGTGTGTGTGTGTGTGTGTGTGTGTGTGTGTGTGACCTGAATCCATTACTAGAGGTGCAGTCAATCACAGCAGAGTTAAGACCGACCTTATTATGATAAGAAACAATGAGACGGACCTGAAGCCTGTGGGGACCACTGATAAGGCCAAACTGTGTGTGTGTGTGTCGTACATCGCCCTCTCACTCTTTAAGAGGGAAACAAGTGATTAGCCTGTAAGTGGGTTCAGTGCTCCGCTGGGCTGCGGCTCCGCGTGTGCTTAAAGTCCAGCATCCCGGCAACGACGACTCCATTTAATTGTTTCTTTTCTGAGGGATAAAATTATCAGCAGCCTGTTGGGAAATACAGAGTTTGTTTGAGCCAAATTACATGACTTTAAAAGTGTCTCAGAGGGTGATGAGATGGGATTACAGGACGGAGAAGCTAATGGAAGAAAGGTTCTTTTTCCTCATTACAGGAAGCGACCTGAGTGCTCACGCACGTGTACACGCTAGCTCTTCAATTGCCAGTGCTCTAAAGGCGCAGCAGAGACGCAGGCTGGCAGGTCTCAAAATGAATACCAACCTGTCGGACACAGGCGTCAACATGGGGGAGACGTCTGGAAGTCTCCCGAAATGTGGTTTTTCCTGGCTTTTGTCCAGGCTGCCGGTGAACTCGGCACGCGCTTCAAAACGGGCCCAAGGTGCCAAAATTAAAGGCGACAAACAGCTCAAGATGATAAATTACCTGCCACTTTTCACTGTGGCGTGCTGGGGAAAACTAGACAGACGTTTAATTTAGGTCAAAATCCTGCAATTCCTTTGACAAATGCAGGTTTGGTGTTTGACACAACCGCCAACAGAAACTCTGACCGTTGGGATCCTCTCTGGACCCTTCCAGCACATGCTGCCCTGGAGCCGGGACGCTCCAGGGCAGCATGTTGGGGGGAGGGAACGTGGACACAGCTTCGCTTCACAGGGAGCATGGCAGCTCCAGCTAGCATGCACACCATTCAGCGCACGTTGTCACTCAGGGCCCTCAGCTTGGAAAGACCCGGAGAGGAGATTCCACCAGATCTGTGTGTGTGTGTGAGAGAGAGAGAGAAAGAGAGAGAGAGAGAGGGAGAGGACGTTAGGAAGTGAGGACATTTTGTCTGTTCCTTCACTTCAAGGTTGGAACCCGGTTCAGGCATTTATTGCCATGGTTGGCGTCAGCGGCTGGGAAATGTTACATGTCAATGACAGCCCTCACGGTGACAGGGGTACAAGCGCGCGTGTGCGTGCGTGCGTGCGTGTGTGTGTGAGGTGAGATAGAGGAGAGACACAGTCGACAGCTGGCATTTTGATGGCGTCTCCACGCGGTCCTGATCTCCCACCTCTCTCTCTTTTCTCTGGGCTTCTGTCTGCATCGTCACATGCACGCGCTCTTGTTTCTTTCCCTTTTCCTTCCGACTGGTTTCCTTTTCCCTCCCCCTCGTTATCTGTGTATTTCCTCCTCTTCTTCATGGCCTCCCTGCTTTGTGAGCCTCTCTTTCCCTCCACAGACTCTTCACTGGAACAGAATGAATCTTGTTTCTTTTACAAGCCCCCGTCTCCCTCCTGTCACTCCTCCATTCCACTCATTCACCTTTTCCCTTGCTTCGTTCAGCGGCCGAGCTCCATCCATCCATCCAGCTGCTTCCCGTGGCCTCAGAGGCACCTGGAGGACGCTCCAGGGAAAGAGAAGGAATGATTCCCCTTTACTTTAGGTGAGGATGAGGAGGCGCCTGGAAGCGAGGAGGGGCGTTCTCAGAGTGCACGTCTGGGGTTTGGTGCAGACGACGCAGCTGAAGTGTGAAAATAAGCAGGTTTTCCCTTGGCTGCAGGAGCCGCGTCCACCCGCGCTTCTGCAGCTCAGACTCCGCCCCCGACCATGGACGGGCCTCCTCTCCCCTCTGATGAAGAGTGTTGAGCCAGACCTCCGATGGCGCCCACAGCCTCTTCCTGACCAGGTCATTGATTCAGTCAGTGGCAGAGGGAGGGCTCTGAGTCAGGCCCACTGGCGTTCCACGCCCCAGCCGACCAAGCGATGGAAACGCCAAACTAAGTGCTCCTTGATCTGCCTCCTCCTCACGTGTGGACGGCTCCTGCGTCCGCGGGTCATGAAAGGCGGAAGAACACGAGATCATGTCATTAAAACAGCAGCAGCCGGGCGCGAACAGGCGTCACAGGCGTTTAAACCGTTAATTAACCCGGCCTCCTCTTCTGAAAGGAGCCGGCTCCTCGCCGCGCAGCTGCTGGGGTGACGCAAGCTTCGCCACCAAGACGGAAAGATCCGCTCCGAGAGGCTGAGGCGCACCCGAGCATGATGGGAAAGCTGGAAAGAATTAATTGCACTTTCCCACGAGTCCCCGTCTGGGCGATCAGGCGTGCGCGCCCACGCTCGTGCCCTGTCTCCATAGCGCCGTTTAAACTCATGGAAGCGCTGCTGACTCCGGACCAGGTCCAGGTTGCTCACGAGCACGTCGTCAGCCGGAGCCTGATTACCATGGAAACGCCAGCAGTCGTCCTGCATACAGTCCACTATTGTACTGTACACAGTGGTGCTGTTTGTTGCCGTAGCGACAGAGGGTCTCGGCAGCAGACCTGATCCAGTCGGTGGAGCTTGCGTGACTTCATTGGTGCTGCATCTAGGCTGGTTTCTCCTCTCTGGCTGCCTTCCTCAGGGGCGGGGCCTGGAATCCAGGGCCCTCAGAGCGGCTGCTTAGGCCCGCTGCCATTTGTGAAACAGCGTCTTTGGGTGGAAATATTCAACTTTAAGTTCCACCATCATTAGCCCCACTGATACCCCCTCCTGGTGTTTCCACAGGATCCCTGTGGAGGCAGAAAGCGTTACCCACAGTTTGTGGGATTAAGCTTCGCTTGCTTTAAAAAGTCTTAGCATCTGCTCACAAAAGTGGTATTTTTTCATTTTCAGACCTGTCAGTGGATCTGCTCAAACACGTGCAAAGCATTTATATAATAATCTCTATACTGTTGTTAATTTCGGAGTAAACTGGCTGCCTGATGGCTGCTTTCAGCTCAGAGTGAACCAGTCGGTTGCATAAATGTGGGTGTTGGCCAACAAAGTTCAGCAATGCTCCTGAATATTGACTTTACTGGCTGCTGTCAGCGTGGGGACCTCCCCATCAGCCCTGTGTGTGGACTGTTTGACTTTGTAGAGGCAGAAAATTAGCATGAATGACAGTTAGCTTGTTTGTTATGGAAGAAAAAGCAAACAAACTGTGAACTTCCCTTTAATTCATGTCAGCAAGGAAATGAATCTTTGCAAATCTGTGTTGTTTTTCTTGTGAATTTCCACTTCCAGCTCTGCTCTTTCCTTGAATATAGCAGCTCCGTCTTTTTTCGGGGATGTTTCCCCTCGTGGCATTAGTGTTTGATAAGCCTGACTAAATCTGTGGGAGACCCCGGAACTATTTTTCCTCAGCAAAATTCAAGGTTCTTTCTTGGCACAGCTGGAGCGGACTGCTCGCTGCGCTGTCACGGGCACGGCACGGGCGGCTGATTGCTTCCGCCGCTCTTCAAATGGCCCTCGCGGATGTCCGGCCGGATCGCCTGAGGTTCCTCTGTCATCATCATAATTGGAAGAGAAGCGGCTGATGTGTAGCCATGTCGAGCTGTCATCCTCCCGCCTGGCTGTTCATCTAAAGTTAATGGAGGGTTATTCTCAGGAGAAAACACCTTTCAGTGAGGGTGGTGGAGCCTCCGCCGACGCCAACTGACGCGCAGGCTTGTGCAGGTGCTAGCCTTAGCTGACGTGTCACATCTTCCCTGTGGCGTTTGACGTGATCGTTCCATCACATTTTAGCGCTAGCATTTACATGATGCATGTGGCTAATTTCATCTCGGCGCTCTTCTGTGTGACGTGCACACGTTTGGTGCGTCAGGCCTTTTGTTTTGAAAATCAGCACTTAGTGACGGCAGTTGTGCATCTGAGGGAGAAAACAAGTGTTAACTCCTCCTCTGAGTCACTTCCTGCTCTGGATTGTTTCTTTTTACTCGTTCTGGTTTGCTTTAAGTTTAAAAACATCCTGACACTCTTCCCATTTTTTTAGGTCATGGAAATTGTTTCAGAACTGTGGTTTATTGATGTTATTTCATGACAGGATGTGACGGAGAACATGTTCCTGCTGCTCCACAACCTTCAGCTTATCTCTGATTTTGGTCTCTTTTATTGTGACTATTCAGGTGTAACTCTCCCTGGAGTGAGGGTTAGCTTCAGGGTTGGGGGTTCAATATCTGATGCAAAAAGCACTGAGGGAAAAAAAAAAAAAACATTGTCGCAAGATAAAGAGTTGGATTTGTTTCAGGCCAAATGGGTGGTTTTGTTACTGCGCAGCCGTCAGGCGGTAAAGACGGCTGTAGCCGTGTTGGCAGCTAGAGCAGAAGCCCCTGGAGGAGAGAGGAGTGAGGGGCTGCCCACAGCCAGCGCAAGCACACTACATTGGGGTCAGGAGGTTGTTAAACATACCTGAAGAGGGGCGAGCGAGGCTGGAATTACCGAAAAGAAGCAAGTTCAGGTGGATGGAGGGATGAAGAGGAAGGATGTGTTTGGTAACCTTATGGAAGGAGAGCAGAGCAACAGCGGATGGAATAAAGGTGTTGGTCGATCAGCAGTGAGCTCTTGTTTCCATGTGACCAGCTGTGTCTTCGTCCTCCTCTGGCAGCCGGAATCAACACCATCAGGTTTCCTGTGGCCGGCCCAGGCCGGGAGGGAAGGATGGATGCATGGATGGGTGGATGGATGATGGAGAGAAGCAGATATGAGCTGCGGGAGTCAGACTTGGAAGTTGAACGGAGGGAGAGAGGGATGAGCCAAGCGTTGACGCAGGAGCGAGCCAAAGCCAACGCTTGGGGGAGGGAAGCAAGAAAGAGAAATTAGGAGAGGGGGATTGGAGGAGGGAGGGAATCGATGGATGGATACTGACACCCTACACAGGGGAGGCCTGATATAATGGTGTGGTGTAGCCACTTGATTGGCCACAAGCCGCATGGAGGCCCCAGAGGAGCAGATCAGTCTGGCACCTTCTGCATTTCAGGGTCAAAGAGCAGCCAGCAGAGAGTGGATCACTCTTGATGCTCCTTAATGGAGGCAGAGAGGAAAACATCGTAGCCTGAGAGAGAGAAAGAGAGAGAGAGAGACCGACCCTTAAGGTTCTCACTGAGGAGGACTGAAGAAGCTTCCCGTGTTGAGAGTCAGAGGTGGTGCAAGGTGACCATGGGAGATCACACACACCTCCGTTTTGTTAGGATCTGGATTCCCACAGAGAAGCTTTGTTGGCCTCCATAGGTCAGGGTTCATCCAGGCGCCCCCTGCTGGTCCAGCATCAACGTGTCTGTGAAAGTCCAAACATTAACCACGACAGCCTGACACTCGCTCTCCGGGTTTTACACCTATTTGTGTTCTAACGGCCTGTTTCTGTCCCACATACACCCAGCGGAAGTGATGAATAAGCAAGTCTCCAGCCCGGGCCTGAGGAGAGGAAGGGTGCGCTTCTCCTGTTCAGGTGCAGCTGCTTGGAAAGCTGCAGCTCCAGCAAAGTTTGGGTCCCTGAGGGGCCTCCCAGCTGGTGCAGGCTTTGATGAAGCATGGCTGGAGGCTCTCAAATAGCAGGAGGACTTCCTACAGCTGTTAGCTCCATGGCAACATCGTTTGCTTTACAAAAAGGTGATGAACGCAGTGAGGACTGACTCTTCTCTCTTCTTCTCTTCATTGATCCATCAGTAATTTCTCATTAGCGTTGAATCGAAGCTGCTTCTCTGCTCAGCTGTGAAGCCACCACCACCTCTGGCCTTCTCTTTAGTCTCCATGCGTGGCTGCTTGGTGGTGTTGGTGCTTTAGAGTGTTCTTGTGTGGATGTGTGGGTGTATTTTACCTCCACATCATCTTCTTGTGCCTTTGCTAGCTTGCTTGGGATGGGACCACACCCGAACCAACCATGGGCAGTTCTGCTGGGGGGGTTGGAAGGAGAGGCCCTCATCTGTGGCTCTGAGGAAGCCACGCTCTTGAACCATTCTCCACATGTTCCTCCAGCCGACGGACAGGGCGGAGAAAACCCCGCCTGTTGACCTCAGTCAGGGTGGAAATAGGACCAGTACCCTCACTGGTCCGCTGGGCTGTCCTGACGGCTGATTAAACCGATCAAAACGTTTACTCACCTGGTTTAAAATACCACTTTTGTGAGCAGATGTTGAGAGTTTTGAAAGCTAGCCTGGTTTCAGGAGTGAGGTGTGTAGGAGGAGCAGCCAGGCAGCATGCTACCATCACTCAGCTGATCCACGGGGGTGCCAGCAGACCAACAGCAAACTGTGCCGCTGACTGACTGTCAGCCCGTCAGAGATGTAGACTGTGACGGTGGGTTCGGATGGTGGTAATAATGGTGGGAGACCACAGCTGTGAATGCACAGAAGAGCGTGTGAGCGTGACCGCAAACACCAAAGAAGACGGACAGACTTGTTTTATCGTTAGTCGCCTGAAAAAGCAGAAGAAGCAGCTTGAATAATTGATCTGAAGTGGAGGGAAGAGTGAACGATATGAAGGGAAACGATAAATAAGAGAGAGAGTCAATAAAATGGACAGTTTAGGAGGGCGGGCCTTGGTGCCCGTCTGTCGCTCATGCTCTGTGTTTGTGCTCCGTGCACCCTCGCTGCGTGTGCCACATCGCTGCAGAGCTCTTCCCCGCTGGCTGGAGGGAAAACAGAGCAGATGCTAATGGCAGCGCGCTAGCGTCCCGCGGCCGGGGCAGACCTGGGCGCAGCCCTGCTGCCGCTGGTCCTCTCTGGCCGCTCACCAAGCGCCAGGCTCAGGCCAAGCATCTAAATTATCCAGCGCTTTCAGACAAGAAAATTGTTTTTCTGTGCTTGTCGAAAATGCCAGTCCGGAAGAATGGAAGCCAGAGCGTGCTCCATCATGATAATAGAGTGCTGCTCGCAGTCCCGGACGCACCACTTTCACACTTTGGAATCGTTTTTGGCTTTGAGCAGCGGCCATTGATGGCTCAGATCAGCAGGACTGTCAATACCAAAAGAATAGTTCACGTTCAACAGGCATCGATTGTTGCATGGGCGCTGACTGATGTGACCCAGGCAGTAATGCATCAGCAGCATCAGCAGCACAGCTGTTCCGTCAAACGGCGCCATGTGTTGAGAAATGTGGACGCAGACGCTGACGAGGTTGCTGATTGGTTAACTGCAGCCAGGTCTGACTTCCTGTTTCACGTCTGGGGCTTTGTGAGCAGGCTTGGAGGTGTTGTCAGCAGCAACAGTGTGGTTTTATGCAGGGTTTTAGTGGGAATTGGTCTGTGCAAGCAGGGCTTTAGAAAGCAGATAAATATTAGATTTCTACTACCGGGAGAAAACCATTAAAGTAGCAGCCCCATAATTCCTGCAGCTCTTGGCCTAATGGCAGCCTCTGAATTTCCCAGACAATTATTTACTTAAAGGAAAAAAAACTATTGGGACTGAACTCTTACAATAGCTTAATCACTCACTGGAGGCAAATAGAGGGCTGGCGTGGCCAACCCCCGCTGCTGCTCTTTAAACGCTCTATTTACAACCTCCGACGCTCCTCACACTCACTGACGCCGCCATTTGCTCGGAACCCATGCCTCAATGAAACATGTCACTGAGGCGATGGAGGGAACATCCTTCCAAATGCAAAAACCAGATGCGTGCACGTATTTCTCTGCTTCATCAGCAGCAGTAAACAGGAGGATGTCATCTGCAAACTCTAAACGTGGATAAAGCAACCACTTTTGATGCGGTTGGGATGTTTTGCTGCGCAGATGCTGCAGTAAAACCGTGGTCATGGCTACCAACCAGGGCGAGGCTGCAGGGAGCACCTGAGCCGGGCGGAGCCACTGGCTGCCCCCCCGGTCGAGGCTGCTGGAATAATTCACGTTCCTGAGGGTTAAAGGTGCTTAACAAACCGTTAGAGGAGCCATTCCCCGCCAGATGAACCGTTTTTTTGTTCTGTTCTGCTGATTTCTGTCCTGTTTGCTGTCGATGCTGCAGAAATAAACCAATCGACCAAAAACACTCAAACACACCTGCTGCTGGGAGCAGCGCACGACTGGTGAACACAAAGCCTGCCCCGATAGGTGCCGTTAACGGAAGATGTAAACAACCGTGTGTGTGTGTGTGTGTGTGTGTGTGTGTGTGTGTGTGCTGACATGATGAAGGGAAGGTTGTCCAGGTTCCTACCTGTTGCAGAGGCTGGACTGGAGACTCTAAATGAGCTGATATTTACTTACATTATGTTTCTCCGTTGAATGGGATGGTTTTTCCGTTGGTTGGGGCTGGTTCTGCAGTCGCGTCTGTGCAGGCTGGGATGTCTGTGCCCGTCTTCCCACATGTCTGATCTCTCATCCCCGGATAATGTAAGATGCGAGCAGGGCGGCGCAGGGAGCGGTGTAAGGAGCATCACCGGGAATCCGACGCTCGTGTGTGTGTCTGTGTGTGTACATCTGTGTACAGCAGCTCCCTCACACACACAGACACACACACACACACACACACACACACACACACACTCACGAGCGTTGCCCTGGTCTGAGGGCGCGGCTGTAATTGGATGTCTGATTGCTGTCAGATAGTGAGCGCAGGGAAGAGAGTGAGGAAAAAGAGAAATAAATACCAGAAAATGAAAGAAAAGTCTTCTTGTGGGGAAAGAGAGGCACGTTAGCAAAATAGTGGATGCCAGGAAGAGGGAGAGAGCTTTAAAGACAGAGAGAGGGAGAGAAATGGACATGCTGTGATCCAGGAGCTTAGCGTTGACCTTGTGCTTTTTATCAGCGGCCTGACATCCAATCACAGCTTGCTTATCTCCCTGGCCCGTCGCCACGAATCCCTCATCCTCTCATCTCTCCATCCTTTTCTGCGAATATTCTTCTCTCGCATCCCTCTCTTCCGTCCACTCGTCTCCGGCAGAATTCATCAGATTGATTGGAAGTATTGGCGATGCGTGGCCGAAGGTCGCGTGAGTCAATGGAGACGTTAAGTGACTCGTCTTCATCTGGACGCCAGATGCACTCGACTGATGCTCAACGCTTGGTTGCAAAGGCGACTGCTGTCCGTCTGTAGTCGAGCCTGGATCAGGTGCAGTCTTCGTGGAGTCTTTGTTTGGCTCCATTCTTCAGCAGAGTGTCGTTTCCAAGGCAACAGCACTGGAGGTTTACACACAGAATATGTGCTTTGTTGTCAGAAAAAGAATATTAGGAAAGTCTGATGGGCCGATTCTGCTGTTGTTCACCGTGTTGTCGTAGTTCCATCAACAGCCACTAGGGTTGGAGCACACGTTACCACATCCTGCCTGAGGGAAGCCTTGTTACTGTGGAAAACATCGAATTTTCCCATCAGAATCTGATAGCTAGTGTTGTCAAAAGTTTAATTAATATCAGAAAGTGAGTTTTGAACAACCTAAGTGTTGTCTGAATCCTCAGGGTCATGTTCCTTTAGAGGCGTTTGATCTTAATCCTTGTGGCTTTCTATTTTTATGTTTGTGAGGACTTTGATGACATAATATCTTCCCCAGCTCCTCACCTTAACCATCACAACTAAATGTCTAACACACACACACACACACACACACACACACACAGGATTGATGCCTATATGCATGCATGGTTATGTCATTTCCACTCTGTCACATCCAAATGCAACGTTAGCGTTAGCTGCTAATAATAAATAATGCAGATGCACGTGCAGGCGGACAGGAAAAGAGGCCCAGCAATCAATGTCTGACATGACTGTAATATCAGGGCAGGGTAGATGAACGACAGGGACCATTCATTACTGTTCGCCTTCACTTTGCATGCTAGGCTAGATTGAGATGTCACATGTGACACATTACTACCATGTTGGCTCTTGTACAGTGATTTGTCACTTCCTGTCTGTGCAGCTCCATTCCCGCTCAAATCATCTTTGGCTATTTCACCCTGTCGTTTTATTAATACCAGCAGATAATAAACAATATCAAAGCTGCCTTTTTAGCCTCGTTTTGGGGTCTTCTCATATTTCCAGGCTGCGTCCTTGAAGGCGCATTTTAATAGGAGGATGCAAATTTCCTGGGACAGCGGTTCCGTGGGTGTTGTCAATGATTCATTAGTTAGCCTCGGGACAAGTTTAAACTCCGGGCAGAAAACGCACAACACAATATTTACCGCCCCACTTCATCCACGGCCTGCACCCTCAGTGGAGTGCACGCAAATCCGCGAAACAGCATATATTCATGCTCGCCTCGAACCTCGCGAGCACCCACAGATGAGCACAAATTTCTGACTTCAAAGGCCCATGCCGCGGCGCCCCCGGACATGAACAAAGCGTGAAGGAGCGGGGGGGTAACTTTTAATTTTAAAGTCGTGCTAATGAGGTTTGGAGAGGAAGCGCGAGAGAGCGCTTGAGAATCCTCCGAAAGGAACAATTCACCAACGTGAAAAAGCTGCTAATGTTACATCCAAATGGGCTCGTGCAAATGCCAGGTGTTTGTTTTTCTCATATACTTTCGAGAGACAAACTATCTCTGAGGAAGACTCTCTAAAATGAGGCGTTCACGGCCTTATTTTTGATTTACCAGCCTCACAGGCACACCAGGACCACGGGGACCAAGCACCTAGCTTGGCTCTCATCACTCACCTACATTACTGTCCCATTAACTGACGCCGTAATTCGGTTGTAAAACCATGGCGTGATGCATGAGTGGGTTCAGGGGTGACCCCTCTGGTGGGGTGAGCTATGTAGGGCGATGCTAACAAACACTTCTGGGACCTAAACACAGGTTAGAAACAGCTAAAGCTGCAGCCAACTGTGACAGAGACGACAGTGTGAGGACCTTCCGGCCTCTGATTGGCTGGGAGAAATCATGTGGCTCGACTGTAAACATTGTTTAACACCTCAAGAAGCTGGTTGTGAATGTGTTGTAAATTATGAGATAAAAGATTGAGCAGTTTATCAGAGACGCGCTGCTGTTGGACGGTTTCAAGGAGCTGAAATTGAAAGAAATCAGGTCCAGCCAGTGACAGAGATGCTTCCATTGATTAAGGGATTTAATGCTGCAGCTGGGGCATGTGAAACGTGGCAGATTGGTCAATTAATATTAATTAGCGTGCGAACATAATACTCAGACAGTGAATAATTTTTTACCTCAATATAGAACGCCATTACGTGCCGGCTGTGAGAGGGGCTAATTTGGAGCACGACGCGTCTACCAACAGGCGACGGAGGTGTAATCACTCAACCTGCGCTGACACCAACACGTGTTAGCAAGAAGAGGCGCCGAAGCTCAAAAATACACGGCGGGCGTCCTCGGAGAGGCGTGAAGGAAGGCAGGAACAGATGCGCCTGAACCTAAATCCACAGAGGAGCTGGGGAGCAGCTCTATACCGCAATAATCAGGTTATCAGAGTAAATGAGACGTCGGTGCGCTGCAGCTCATCGGGGAAGGGTTGGCTAATTTCATTAGCCTGGCGTAGACGAGCGCGCTAGATCTGACACAGACGGGTTTCTCTCATTTGAAGTTAATGGCTGGTTTCACGTGAATGTTTCTGGATTCTGAGGCTAATTCTGTGTGTTCAGATTTAGATTTGACAGGTCGGCGTGACATTATGGAAGATGAAGTGGTGATACACACAAATCGGGGGGATAATTTAGCGAAGTGGCTTCCTGTAGAGAGTTGGGGTAAATGTTTTTTTATATTAACTAAGTTATCAATAGAGCAGCCAGGGTTAGGGTCAGGGTTGCTGGGAGGGTCAGAGTTGCTGGGAGGGTTAGAGTTGCTGGGAGGGTTAGGGTCAGGGTTGCTGGG
>BJFM01001283.1:3996-19896 GCA_016586285.1 Arothron firmamentum
GGGTGGTGGAGGTTCCTCTTCGATTAATACCCCTCACTGACAGACCTGACGGGTGGAGGTAAATGATCTGTTAGCCAGGCTGGTTGCTGCTGCTGTCCTGCCTGGACCCTCTGGCCTCCGTCGGCTCAGGGAGACCTGATGATTAGCCCGTTAGCACATGTCTAACGAGCAGAGCGCACGCCTCCGCCGAGGGCCGGCGCGGGATCCAAACCAGGTAATCAGTGTCTAGGTCACCATGGAAACCAAAGCCAGCAGACAGGTGCGCAGCCTGACGGCCAGGAAAGGCCAGGCCGCTCCACGGGGCTGCTGGCGCGGCCGTCGTTATCCCAGCAGCGTGATAATTAATTCCCTGCCTGGTTATTGTTTCAGACAGGAAGGCTGCAGTGGAGACGGTGTCACCCCCACCCCCTACCCCCCCGCCTGCGCCGTCCTGCCTCCGGTTGATTGGAATAGAAAATTCAATCTCCTTGCCTTCTTCCCTGAGAGGCCTGGAGATTCTGGTGCTTGAGAAGATGAATGGCTCTCAAATAATGGTAATAAAAGGAATCAGGTGCTCTCCAGGGCCTGAGCCGCTCCCCGGAGGTGCACGCAAATCTCTGGTGTGCCTGCTCTCCTCAGCGCTGCTGCTGCTGGTGCAGCTGGGCTCTCCTGGGTGCCTCCACTCCGGGCCTGTGATGGGCCCGTTCTCTCTCTCTCTCTCTCTCTCTCCGTCGTCGCTCCACTCGGTCCACTGGCGCCTGACACTCAGGTTCTGTCTCGGGGCCGTCAGATATCATCTTGATGGGCAGTTTCCATGTCTTCTGTCACACTCTGCCCCTTCTCTACGTGCGCATGCGCGTGTGTGTTCTCACGGCACCGGCGTGCATGTGGAATGCAGCACTGGCTGCCTGATTTGCTCTAATTGGTGTGAGCGGTGTCTGTTAAATCACTGACTAACTCACAGAGGACGCAGCTATCAGGCAGCTTAATGCAGCAAATTACCTCTGCTGTGGTTGCACGTGTGTGTGTGTGTGTGTGCGTGTGTGTTTTAGAAAGAGAGAGGAGGGAGGTGAAAGAGATTCTGCAGACAGACAGAACCTCTTTAAGGCTAGATGTTTTTTTCCATTTAAAGTATACAAAGCTGTTACTTTCTGTTGACATTTGCAGGTATATTTTCCAGTTATCATGAAAGAGGTTCCAATTCTAATAAAAACGACGACGGTGTCGTCATTAACAGGATCCCTGCTGGTCGCCTGGTTCTGCTCAGTCATCTCTTCCCTGTGATGATGTAAAATCCGCCTGTTGGCTTTGATCTTTTTTGACGTTCACCTTTGATGCTTTGATTTTCGCTGTTGTTGCGGCCTAAAAATTATGCAGATGGTTAGCATCAAGAGGGAAAGGTAAGACCAGGCGGTTCAATCAACGGTAACAATTTCCCACCCAAAGGTGATGTTTTTGTGGCTGGTTTTTAATAAAATTGACTCCTGAGGTGCAACATGAAAGAAAACCTAAGTTCTTTCTCCTTTAATAGATGAAGCTGAGATGAAAGAAGTGCTGAGAACCTCCAGAAGACGGAGATCCAGCAGGAAGAGCGATTGAAGGAGGAGCAGCCGGAGGGGCAGAAGCTCCAGACAGGAGAGGCTTTCGGGACGTCCCTGAGCGGGACTCCGGAGCTCCGCGATGGACCCGAGATGAGCGAGAGCCTGAGGAGCTGCTGCCGAAGCCCACAAAGGAGCAAAGCGCACCGGCCGGGAAACTGGAAGTGCGCCGGGACCGGGATAGCAAGCAAACACTGGTGCCGCCCGGGTCGCCCTCATCCACGTCTCTGCTGTACACGCGCAGAAATGCAGCTGGGTCACACGTCTGAAGGTCAAGCATTCGCAAGGGCGGGGACTCCACCTTCCTGCCCTCCGGGGCCCAGAGCGAGCCTCGCGCTAACGATGCCCCGCGGATGTTAGCGCGTCGCGAGCAGACAGCGAACAGAGGCTTCTGGTGCTCGCACTCCCGGAGCGCTCCGCAAGACAAGCTCCCCCGACGCCACCGACGCGGGATCTCGACGCAGATAAAAGCCTCCGCTCGCGCGTCAACACAGAAACGCGCTAGCTGCTCCGAGCTCGCGCCGCGGTGTCACTTATGATGTTTCCACCGAGGCGCGCTAAGCTAGCACGCCAGAAATTATTCCACCTTGATCACAAGAGCTGAAATAAACACATCTTCATCCTGCCGCCGCTCTCCTCCCACACTGTTTGTTGCACTTTGTTGCTAACCAGTTGGGTTTTTTTAAGCACAGGCAGCTGAGGACAGCCCCGCCTTTCTGTTGTGAAGTTAGCAACAATAAAACAAGAGGTTGTTTGCTTTAAAACTGACGGCCAGCACTAAAAATCCTGCCTGATGGACGATTGACTGAGAAAATAGTTTGAAGAGCCTGTAAATGGGTCCAACTAGAGCTGGATGATGAAGCTTCAAATGATGTTTGGCCCCACCTTCTTGAGAGGACATGTTAGCATGCTAGGTGAAGGGGGGGTCTGAACCTTTTTCCTAACCAATCAAGCTGAAAACCCTCTTCATTTGGCTTTTGGAGAAATTACTGTCAAGGCTCTGCGGGCCGGATTAAATCATTCACCGGGCCACATGTGGCCCCCGGGCCTCAGTTTGCCCACCTCTGCCCTAAGGCCACACTGACAGTCAGGTCTGCTGCCCTCAACCACATCAACCAGCCAGTTTACAGAGGAAATGATGCATTCAGGGACATTATCCAAGTCTGGTTCACCTGATAAATGGAACCAGATCACTGGTACATCTGGAGCAGTTAGCCACCACAAAGGATTTCTTATCCTGATTTCTTATCTCCACCCATGTTCACCCTCTTTAACACCAGCCGTGCAACGCTGAGTCAGCAGCCTTCGCCTCCACGTCTGTGCACGTCCTGGGAGTTCATCGTTAACCGTTGTCCTCCCCCACTGCAGCGCCTGAAAGCGGATCCTCTCGTGCTGCTGCGCCAGTCCCGCCAGCAGGTCACAAACCAGCTGTCCGTCAAGATTTCGCAAATGTTCTCTGGCCCGGAGAGGTGAGGGTTACGCCACCGCCTCTCAGCTGACACGCGGCAGCGAGAGCGAGCTAGAAAAGCCGTACGGTCCTGCCAGTTTCACACGCGAATAAAACGGCCGTCTGGCGGTTTCCCGCACGTCCTCAACTTCCTCCTCACACCTTCTTTGTTGGTTCTTGGAAAGGCTTCTGCAGACCTTCAGAGAAGCAGGCGAGAGGCTAATGAAACACCTAACAGGCATGTTAACAAGGAGCAAAGAGCAGGAAATAAAGTGTCCTCCGCTCGGCGCTTTTGCAGCTCCGGCATGGCCGTCTGCGTGGAACACACCCCTGTCAGAGGGCGGCGCTCCGGAAAAGCCGCTGGAACTGTGTCAGATTGGATCAGGGCTGATAATGTGGAATAAAACGCTGCAGGCTGGGGTGTGAGCAGCCATCAGATAACCTGCTTGATCGGGTTTACTTGGAGGGTCCACCTTTGAACTCTGGCAGCTTGAAACGACCTTTGGTTGCCCTAAACGTCACATGATGATTATAGACCTGGAAGACCTGTGTGTGCACGGCAAGACTGAGACCAGGGGAGCCGTGGCTCGACGCAGAATAACTAGTTCTGCTAGTGATTTCACCCCAGACTGTTAACTTTCACTTTCACTAAGATTTTAGCTCAACATCTGGAATTCATCTTTTGTGAAATGAAAAGCTAATAATGCGGTTTAAAAATAACGCAGCCCTGAGTTTGTAATCCTAATCTCCGCTAATCTCCCTGACACAGAAATCAATGAGGGCCCGCCCGCCCGCAGAGCCCTCGTCCCGGTGTCAGGACACCTCACGCACCCGTTGGGCGTTAGCGCCACTCCTGGATTAGCGCAACCCCGTGCTCACACCTCCCATCATCCCCTGGGGTGACATGAGGACAAGCTTCAGGTCCTGTTATGAATCTTATCAGGAGACAACAGCCTTTTTCCAAGTGCACAGCGCCGGGAGATAACGTGCCGCTCTGCCTCAAGGGCTTTAGCGCCGCTCAGTATGAATTCTTCTTTTTTTTAACAAAAAGAAGGCCTCCATTCACAAAAATCCCTTCTGTCATTGACAAGACACCCACGTGGCAGATACCTCCCTTTTCTTACTTGAGGGTTTGTAGAAAACGCTTCCTTTTTGGCCAAGAAAATTGAGTCCGCTAGCATCATTGCAGACGTGGGGGAAAGGTAGCTAACAGCTGTCATTCCAGATCTTTGATGAAGGTTACACCGTTCGGTCAGTTTCAAAGACCCTGAAGGATTTGTGACGATGGTGTCGCTGTTGTATGTAACAGCAGAGCGATGCTCAACCGCTGGAGCTAGCTCCGTAATCGAGAAACACTCTTAACCAGAAAACCTAAAGACCAGGTGTACTTTTCCAGGCGTTCCAGCGCCGAGGCGTTGGCCACACGCTCCCTGCGCTCTGTTCCCAGATCCCCAGCGTTGACGTTACCGTGGGAGACGGACCAGCACGACGCTGCCTTCCTGCTGCTGGTGTTGAAAATACCCCATGTGGCCACTAATGTGAGACGGGCGTCGTGGTTAAATCCAGGGGTCTCACCCATCCTGGCCAAAGAGGATCCTGGGATATCCGCCCTGGGGGCTTTGGGACCCCCGGGCCTTCAAGCTTCTACACATGGTATCTTATTTGTAATGTTTATTTAAACCTGGTTCCCCCACGGTGACAGTAAACTCTCATGTTTTACCTCATATTTTCAGTTTTATGGTGGTCACTTCATGTGTGTATTGTGATTTATTGGTGTTTTCTTCAAGGCCTTGTTGTTTAGTCTTTTCTGTGTGTTTCTAGTTGCAGGATGCTTCTTCTTTTTTTGTCTTTGGGCTCTCCTGAGCCTCATGAGTGCCACAGGTGTGGCCCATCTCCTTAACGACGCCTGCACCTATTTAGACGCCCTGTGATGGGGCCCTTCTGTTTGCCTGACGGAGGCAGGCGGAGGCAGAGACATGTCGGTGTTCGACTCTTCCAGGATGAACTTAGCTGTGCAGTTAAAGCTCCTGCCTGATGGCTCCTTTCTTCTGCCTAATCATTGCAGACAGAGTTTGGCTTGGGGGGGTCCAGAAAGCAAACCAAGACTGGATGTACACACTCCATTTTGTGTACTTTTAGACAGAAGCGAGAGCATATGTGTGGTTGCTGGTGAGCAGTCCGTGTGGGCCCGTTTGGATCTCTGAACATCCTGCAGAGCTAAACTACCCTGCTTCCACTTTGACCTCCTTTGTCTTCCTTTTTTTTTTTTTTTTGGCAAACAAACATCAGGGTATTGTTGAACCACTATCTCACTGTGACAGCGCGCAGAAGACATTTTATCTTTCATAAACAGAAGTCTGAGTCCGCAGCATTTTGAAAATATATCCCAGTTTTACAGCGAGTCGCTCCAAGTGTGTCAGGAGGCGTCTCTGCTTGGCGATGGGGCTCGTAAATCACCGGTTTTGTCCTTGGGGACGCACAGTCTGTCCCAGCCTGTTGGGAGATGTGGCAGAAAACATTGCGGGAGATCAAGAGCAGACTTTGATCGTGGAGATACCGTCGGCGTCCAAAACCCAGACGAGGACTGCTGCCTGTAAGAGAAGGCTTCACGACCGCGCATGTGAACATTTGAATTCCCGTCCTTATCAACCGCCTTTGCACGAGGCTGAATGAGTCCACCGCCAACGTGCACATTTCTTCCCACTTTGAATGTTCAGTTTCGCCCGCTTGAGCGTCGCTGCGGCGTGTTCCCGGCGGCGCCGCGGACGCTCACGCGGCAGACATGACCCACCGGCCTGATGGCACGCCGGTCTCCTGGGTTGGGCTGAAAGCGCCGTCGTTCCCGGCCGCAGTCCCCGTGTTTTCGCTCTGCCGCGCTGCCTCTGAGCAGGACGCGTCATCTTTCCCAGGCTCGCCGCTGCTCGTGATGACACGGAACGTTCACACCAGGCGTGAGTGCGATTACATCTCAGCTGCACCAGCCTCCACGGGCAGAGGTGGCGAAGCGCCCTGTGCTGCTTTTGCATGTTCCACTTCCACGGCTGAGTGGAGCAGCAAGCAGCCGCCCTGGGCCTGTTTCCACGGCGCCAGCTCTCGCTTGGGTGGACGAGGACGAGCCGCGGCCCTGCCTGACGGGACAAAGCGGCGGCCTGTTAGACGCTGATCTGACACGGCTGCTTGAGCCTCAATGGCGAGTTTCTCCTCACATGACAGCCGCTCTCACAATGTGAGCACGGCAGATTCTTCACGCCACCCGGGGCCATTGAGCCTGGTTCTGAGCTCTGAGGAGCTCCCTCAGCCAGCCCGTAACGGTTCCTTAACAATGTGGTGGAAATATTTTGTCTTTCTCCTCAAATATTTGTCTGTTCCTTTAAAAAAAAGTTCTCCTCTGTGGGGGTTGGGGGGGGGGGGTGGGAGCCCTAATGACCACAGGAGCGGTATTGTTGAGACCAGTTTGCCCCTGGAGTCTCCCAGGGCAAACTGGGCCTATTGATGGGGGCTAACGCACCCTTTTCCAGGGCCCGTACTTGGAGCCCAGCCTGGGAGAAGGTCCACGGGCCACGAGGTCCGTGTTAGAGGTCACCTGAGCACCAAAGCCTTCTCAGGCGTCCGCATCAGCCGCCGAACCGCCGAACCTTAGCGGCTAAATGACCCGATCACCATTCACCCAAACGGGTTTAACGAGGCCCAGTTTGCACACGATGCCGATTGCAAAAAAATGACCCTTTTCTTTAAACAAGTGTGTGTTGGTGACTCCTTAATTCCAGAGGAGGAGCTGAGCACCAGGGCGCCGCAGTCCACTGCGTGCGCGCGCCATCATCGCACATCGATGGGCTCTGCGGCCTGCGTCGCTAACGGTGTTGATTTTATTAGCATGCTTGTTTAACTCGGGTGTGAAGCGATATTAGCGGCCTCCTAATTAAATCAAATGCAAGGCATCCACGCGGCTCGCTCCCTCCTGGAAGGGCAACGCGTCACCCTGGGCGAGGAAATCAGGTGTATTAACAAGTCAATGAGCGATTCATGTGTGTTTGATTCCACAGTGAGCACATCTGACCTTTGCTAATGATGCCACTCAAACCTGCAGGTGGTGTTTCTCAGATGAACTCCCCGGGGAGCCCAGGCTGCCGCCGGAGGAGCCCACAGCTGCCCGAGCACGCCGACGCCACAACCTCAATTAGAGGGGGAAAAAAAAGCGAGAACCAAAGGAAGGCTTTGTTTAAATACGAATTGCATCACAGCCCGGCCGCCGTGCGCCGGCTTTGTTGTGCCGCGGAGCCCCATCTGATGTCCTACAGCAGGTTCCTGTTGTGGCGCTGGCGCACAAACATGTTTTCATGCGTTAGTGATGAAAGTGGGGATTGTTAGAGAAGCGGAGGCGGCATCTTCAACACAGCAGAGGAGAAAAAAACAACCAACCCAACACTCTCCTGCTGCTCCATCGAAAGCAAATTCTCCGCCTCATCTGATGGGGGAGCAGTTGCAGCCCCACCAGCCCCGCTCACCCAGCATCAGCTGCTGACTCACCCTCGCCACCCTGCTTCTCCTCCACATCTGCAGCGTTATTCTCATTATGGCCGCTGCATCGCGCACTTATCGCGCCCGAGACCCAAATGTGAAGGCCAGATTTGCTCGCGCTGCTTAAATCCGCCCATAATTGAGCCCAAGGGTGTCTGAAATTGAGCGTGAAGACTGCATCAAGGTCGTTTACTCCACCCCGCAGGAGAGTGATGGATGTCTTGTCTGATTGCTTGATCGGGCCGCCCTACTTGAGGAAGGGGAGAGTGTATCCCGTTACACCTCCAGGGCGAGCGCTGCTTTGTTTGGTCACTTCAGACAGATGGAGGAGCTGGCGGAGGAGCTGGCGGAGGAGGGCCCCGGCCCCTGGTCTGCTGGAGGGGCGTTGCGTATCCGTCCCTGGACTCCAGTCTTCTTTCTTGAGTAAACACTCGATGAATTTAACTGAAACATATCGATTGCTGGATGGAAGAAACGCCATCTGCCAATACTCTCATCCTGCCAAGCTGGCGGTGCCTCCAGGAGTGCTGTCTGGCTCCAAACAGCTGGATCCAGTCACTGAGACCCTTAAACAGCAGTCCGAGCCGTCTAAACCCTCTCCCAAGTGCCTGTGATATATAATCCCTCGGATTGTGCTCGTGCAGCTGTGGGAGTTGCCCAAGAGTGCACATGCAGCGCTGCAGCCGTACCAGTGGGGGGGGGGAGGCTCCCACAGCCAGGAACGTGCGCGAAAGAACACACATTTGCTTTCAATAATGTTCCATCCTTTAATTCCAAATAAAGCTGCACAGAGTAACGACGGCGGACTCCATGCCTTCTGTTATTTTATACACATTAAAGGCGATTTGTTGCACGATCTACGACAGGGTGTTCCAACAAAGGAAGTCAGCTAAACTTTATCGAGGGGCTAAACTCCACGTGCGCAAACGCGGGGCGGGGCAGGGCGGGGCGTGCAAGCCCGGTCCGCAGATGGCCTCAGCAGCCCGGGCTGTCCGCTTTCTGATCAACAGGCAGGTAATTGACAAGTGAGGCGTGATTGTCTTGGTTTTTTCCAGTGTTGTGTTTGCGTTAACAAAGCGTGAGATTGGGCCGTGCCGTCGCCGTGCACGTTCTCAGCTTAGAGGCCTTTTGTTCTGCAGCCTTTTGTGAGCACTGGCCCGGATTCATTGAAACTCTCCACATGCTGAGAGAGCTGGAGGAGCTGCTTTTTTGTCACACACTCTCCACTCGACACACACACACACACACACACACACACACACACAAAGGTTGAAGCTTTGCCAGCATTTCATGGGATAATCTACCTTCCTGAAGGTCTGCTAAAACACCCTCCTACCCTCCTTTCTTTCTCACCACATCCCCATTTCTTATCCCCTCACCCCCTCACGGCTCCTCCGCTTTCACCTCCTCCTTATCGGCCTGAGCGTGCACAGCGTGTGGTTTCCTGCCAACTTCTGGGAGCTGCGAGCAGCGTCTCCAAACAGGAACATGCGTGAAGAAATTCCACCGCTGAAGGAAACGCCATCCTCAACAGCCCCTCCGCCCTTTTTTCCAATTCCCCCTCAAGACGTTTCCACACATCCCACCGAGGATTGACCAGTGGACAATCAGCACACACACACACACACAAGCATTCAGCACATCTATGGATATGGAAATGAAGATGCCAGTGTGTGTGTGTGTGTGTGTGTGTGTAAAAGAGAGAAAATCCAATTTATCTAGAAATCTCTCATCAGATTGTTCCGCCTCATTGATCATCATTGCGTGTCCCATCAGAGTTTTCAATTTGGAGGAGATGTTGTTGGAGAGGTCCTCGCGCCGCTTCTTTAAGGCCTTTTTTGAAATGCAAACATCACCGAGGAGCACCGGGAGATCACTCGGAGGCTGTCTGCAGAATGAATGTGCTCAACATTGTGAGGCTCGACAGCAGGTCCGCGCACCAGCAATAAATCTGCAAAAGAGGAGGCAGAGCGTCTCTGCTCATTCTGATAAATGGGACAGAAGACAGCGAGACGGCGAGACGGCGGGACCGGCGTTGCTGCCAGTTCTGCCGGGCCTGCAGCTGCAGCCTGCCTGTCATCACCACCGTGATGTGGCGGCCGCGTACAGGTGAGATTCCCAAACCCGGGAGGGAGAGGACGTGTAAATGGATCCAGGGCAAAGGTCGCAGACATATTTAACTACCCAACCGGATCAGAGTCTCTTTCCTCCAAAAAACTGCTCTTTTTGTTTGATTGCTGAGACTATTAGTCAGATCAACTACACATGTTGCTGTGTTTACTCCACAGAAGCTGCCATGACTGTTTAGCAACCAGCCGGCTGTATTTTATTTCATTAACTGCGCCGCAGTCCCCCGGCCAGCTCCATTGTCAAGTGGAGCGCGGTCCCCGATTGACCCGGGCAATTGTTTTTTTATACGTGGAAAATTGGCTTCAGCCGCCGTAGTGATGCAGAGCAAAGCAGAACTATTGGGGCAGGAGCAGGAGCCAGGCTCAAATTAGCCACCAGAACATCTTTTCCAGCCTTTGAAATGATCCCAAATGGTCCGAAGTGGCTGGGATTGAGTTCCATACATCCACCTCACGGGCGTATCTGAGTTCCAGCCTTTACATTTCCCTCCTGCCAAAGGGGCGTATTGATTGGGACGTTGCCGTGGAGAAGGTGATTCATCAGAAGCCTCTTCTCTCTTCCAGTGAGAAGCCGCATGTGTCTGCCCCGCAGCCCCGTCTGCAGCCCCGTCTCAGCATCTCTGCTGCTGCTGCTGCGCGTTTTCCAGGAACGGATAAAAAGAGAAAAATGAGATGTTGAGAAACGGATGTCTCGCCTCCTGGGCGGTTGCGCAGACTCTGCGTGCGGGACAGCATCTTTTCAGATTACCGACCGAGAGCTTCTGGTTCAGTTGCAGAGGAGTTGTGGGATTCAGGTCAAAGGTTTGATGCTGGATGGGGCAGGTGGAGTCGCTCCAACACTTTATTAATGAGGCTTCATGAGCATGCGCTCGACATTGACTCCAGTTGGCTTCCTGCGGAACCCTGAACCACCATTACAACCTGCCGAATGCCCGCCCCCTCACACCTTTTCACATCCTTGTCTTCTCCAGAATAGCGTGCCCTGGTCACCTGACAGGTCGGGTCAGGGCGAGCAGCTCGGAGGCGGAGGACCTTTACGATTCAGAAGAGACAAACATCAACCGCAGCTTGGACGGGAACCTCCGTTCCACCAAAGAATGGCTCGTCGCTTCTCCGGCTTCACCAAAACTGCCCCTCGCAGGCCTGGAATCACCAGCTTTTTGCTCGTTAGCATTGTGCATCAACAGCTGAGATCCAGCTGTGGACAAACCGCTGCTCTGAGCATCACAGCATCTCTGCCTGGCAGCTGCTCGCTCTGACTTTCTGGAAGACACCGAGGAACCCCGAGCGGCCTCGTGACCGCCATCGTGCTCTGCGTCGCGTCAAACCATTTAAATTTGCATCGGCGTCCTCCAGCCGCTGGCTTGTTTCATCAACCTCCGTGTCGCGCTGCTCAACTTGGGCTGCTAACCTCGCATAAATAATGAATGAGCGCAAACTGTTTGTCTGGCGGAATCGCCCGGGAGTCATGCAAGCGCCTTGCTCAAGGGTGTAGTTGGTGGTGGTGGTGGTGGGTTCTGCTCCACAAGTGTGCCCGTCTCACCTTTAGGCCAGCTGTTCTCCTCAAGTCTTTACTCAGCCTGCTTTTATCAATGAAATAGGCGCAGATCCTGCAGCCCCTCTAAAGGAGAACATATGTAGCTGCGGGACTCGTCCTACCTGTGAATACAAACGAGCTCCTCTGCTGCACTCTGAGCATGTTCTGCATGACTTGCAAGTTAAAACAACGCCCCCCCCAAAAAAAGAGGCAGTTTTCCCAGGGACTCATTACGGAACCAGCGAGGCAGGGCTTAATGTTGTTTTGACTGAACTGTAGTTATCAGTGGGCCACCGTGATGAAGCTCAATTAGAGCAGCATGCTATGAGCTAAGCAGAAGTAATCGCTGGGCGGAGAGCAGAGCGATGTGGAGGCGCAGATATTCGTGCCCAACAACAACAAAAAAAACAACAAAAAAGAAAAAGAGGGGTTCACAATGGGACCCGGAGCTGCAGAGGGCGGCTAATAAGCCTGCATGTTTCACCCACTGTGAACCTTGCTGTGGGAAGACTGGAGGTGCTGGACAAAGGCTGTCATGGGAGGCGAGGGAAAGCATGACAAGAGGGGAACCTGAAGGGACCAGACGATATTCAACCAGTGGAGTCCATCACGCTAAATGGGACCATGTCCAAATATTGGCAATGTATGCAACAAAAAATGTCAGGTTAGAATGTAGAAATCCAGTTAAGTAGATCTCGGTACTAACAGTGCTATGATTCCAGTAAACATTATTCTTTCGTGTTCCGCCTTCATTCGTGTCTTTCATTCTTTGTCTTGTGAAAGTTTCTGAAAGTTCGATCTTCGTCATCTGAGCATCAATCAAAGCCGCACGCGCTGACACCGTGAGAGCAGGCTGATGGCGTCCTGATGCGTGACTCATTTGTCGGGGATGTTTGGGTCCGCCGCGATGCGCTTCAGCCTCGCTCGTAATTAAAACAGCGAGGGGGGGGAGAAAAAAAGAAGAAAAAAAAAGAGAAAAAGAAAAAAGAGAAGAAAAAAAAAACCCCAGCCAGGCTTTTAAACCGAGTCGCGCTCTGATTGGCTGCGCCGCCGTCACGTGGCCCAGCGCAGTCGGTCGCTGTGCCGTGCCTCGAGCCAGCGCTGAGTGGAGCCTGTCTGCCAACAGCTTCAGCAGCGGCTCTATCTGGAAGCCACTACACTCACTGACAATTAAAGGAGGCCCCTTTTTCTTCTCCTTCCCGAGGATTACTCTACAACATGGGCGACAAGAAGAGCCCTACCAGGTAACGCGAGCGAGCGCTGTCGATTCTGAGCTGTTTTCCGCGTTTCGGGCTCGACATTTGGATGCGTCTTCCTCACGCAGGGATCGTTTCTCCCCTTTTCGCTCGGTCTGCCACAGCTAGCTAGAATAGTGCAGTCACTATGGCGGCTTCTCGCTCCCTATAACCCAGTCACTTAAACAGACAAAGGGAATTTTTTCTGAGGATACGCCTGGCATTCCCAGAAACGCTCTTCCGCCCGGCTGAAGCCTTGTGGAAAGTCACTGTCGAAATGTGCATTGTTGGATATTGGTTTTGTTAGCCGACATGCTAAGCGTTCGATGCCGAAATTTTAGCACGGCTGTCCTGCTCGCTAGCCCTCCGTTAGCAGGCGTTACAATCGGGCGATGTAGAGCTTCGCCACCGTGAGGATTTATTGATCAAGGAGCTCTCCTCGCCGGGACTCGAACCCAATATTAATGACAACCCCAGCACGGTTCGTGTTCCAGCCAAACTGAGTCGCTGATCTGTCGCGCCGCGCGTTCGGTCGTTGACAGCCGCCTATTATTTGTCAATTTGCACAAAATGTTGTCGGCATTCGAAAAGAAACTTGACCTTAACATTTTTTTCTATTTGTTTGTTTGTTGTTTTTTTGGGGGGTCCGATTTCTAAGGCCAAAAAGACACGCCAAACAGACGGCGGACGAAGGCTACTGGGACTGTAGCGTGTGCACCTTCAGGAACACCGCCGAGGCTTTCAAATGCAGCATCTGCGATGTGAGGAAGGGCACATCCACAAGGTAATGTGGCTCCTCTCCCTCTCCCTCCCGTCTCAGCGGCTCGTTTCCCCTCTGCTCGGCGGGCTGCTGCAGCCTTGCATCGCAATTTCTGGGAATGACAACTTTGATCGGCAGCCTATTTGTCTGCAAACTGCGAGGGGACTTGTTGATGGACAGAGCCGCGCACGGCCCCCGCTGTTGTCGGGGATCTCTATAGTTTCTCATTTTCTGCCATCAACGTTGGGTGGCTTCTCTCTCTTTTATTTATTTATTTTTTGCCTTCATCTAGGTAGGCTGGATCCTCCGGAGGGAGGGTGGGGAGGGGTGTAGATGGACCTGACTTTGAGATGTTTGCGCGGTGCCTTGGCAGCGAGAGCGTTGTCTTATCACTCCAGTGAAACCAGTTCACCTACCTGTAGCACCTTGGAGCTTCTCTCCTGTTGTTAAATGATAATATTTCACCAGCTTAGATGGATTTTGACGTAACGTGCACGTCCCAGCGGTTTCCTCCCGCCCCGAGATGACCGCAGAACATTTAGTAACGTCAGAGGACGATGGTCTCTGATGGGAAATGATAAGAAGAAAGATCATACAAGTCGGATATGGCTGAGGGATTCCCTCTCTGGTGTGGTCACGCCAATGTTCTTGATGAGAAGTTCAGTGTGTCACAGTGTTGTTTACTCGTGTCATCAGTTGCGTAATGAGACGGCGATGAATCATCTGCGGGTTTGCTGACGCGTCCTGGGCGCCCGCCGCCTTTCAGCCGGGGCTGGCGCGCAAGGTTCACGCTGGAATCCCAAAGACGGAGCTGGCTCTCGATGGTCTGCTCTCCCCTCCCCCACCGGCGGAGCTGGAGACCACAGCTGATGATGCAGCTCTGCAGGAAGCAGAGAGGAGCACGTCACCGCCATCCTGCCACCGTCTTCTGGCAGCAGCCCAGTTGCCTTTTATTAAGTTGATGGAGCACGTGACATCAGAGGAGCGATTATGGCGCGTTCCTGCTGGATCTGAATAGTTAACCTTTGATTAATGCAGCTGCGTAGTTGTTGCCTGCCCCTTATTCTAATGAGCACCAATTAGCCGTCTTTTCTTCTCCGTTTGATGTGTTGCAGCAAAGCTTTGGATGGAGCAATATGCTCTTACTGACTGAATCGCGCTTTAGGCTGTTTGCGTCGCCGCTTTTATTCCCAGCCTCTTGTGTTTGTGCGGGGACGTTAATTAGCGTTCCTCCTTGCCGAACTTTGAAATCAGAGTTTGGATTTGCGGTCTATTGGCAATTAGTGGTTGCAGTTCGAGTCGTGCGGGACCCGCTGACCTGTTTCCGTCTCCGTTAGCATCGAGCACCTGGAGTCGCTACCAAAACGCCCCCGTGACGGCCGTGTGTGTGTGTGTGCCTCTCGTTGGCGAGAACGTGCGTGCGTGCATGAGCGAGTATGCAGAGAGGGGCCCGGTCTTCCCATACGAGCGCGCTCTAACGAACCTGTTGACCCGGTCCAGCTCAGTGACGCAACCCGATACCCAGGCGGGCTAAATCTAGCCTCTGCCCCCGTAGCTCTTAAACAAGAGGGCTCTCAGCTTTTGCGCCTGACCTCAAACCTAATCTCCAGGTCCGAGCAGCCGCGTCGGGCCTCGGCGTACGGCTCCGGCCTGGTTGGTGACTGGAGGAGGGCTGGAGCCAGCGTTCCCCCGTATCAGATTTGCATGTTGGCGTCTGAACACGATCGCTGTGTGAATGTCGCACTCCGCTGCAGAGCGGCTGCTTGCATTGCGGCGGTGTTTGGTATGCACCTGTGAGCCGCATGGCCCCGGGAGAAAGCATTAAAAGCCTTCTAAGGATGATTGATGGTCGGATCACAGGAAGTCTGGCTGGGAGAAAAAAGACGCAATTGGTGTCTCACAATGTAGTCGAGATGAAATAAACTGGGATAGCGGCTTATTTATCTGGAACGAGCAGCTAAAGCATAGCTTACGTGCACGTATCTTCCAGCTGATATGTGCAGCGACATGACATTTCAGGCGTGCGCTTTAAATGCACGCTTGTATCCTGGAATGTGACGGGAAGCTTTTATCTTTATATTTCCGGCTTGTTCATCCCGCTGCACGACAGCAGATTAGCACAGTTTTGTGTAGATTACAGCAAGGGCCGCGGGGCGTTTGTGGTATTAGTCGCACGCGTCCGGTATTTAAACGCGCTCGAAGAAAAGCGCGACTGAGAATAAAGCCGAGTTTGTACGGTGGGATAAAGCAGCGTTTAAGTGTCGACGCAGATTAACGGCGGCTAGCAGTCGCTGGACTGAAGAGAGTTGTGGAAACCTGATGGTTTTTCCAGGTAACTGCGGCTCCTCCTGTCGAGAATTGCGAAAGCGCGGGCCTGTTTACAGACGGTGATGTCATTTCTGAAGGAAAGATCTTCTCTTTAGCTCATTTAAAGAACAACATATGGAACAGATATTAGTACAGCGTGTCATCTTGAAAGTATGAGGCCGGGATTGAAGCGACCTGACGCTGGAAACGCATCCCTCTCTTTGCTGAAATAAATGTTTAGAGTTATTGAAAGTAGCCAGCTGCGTTGGCTCCCCTCCGCAGTGGCCGTATGGAGGCATAAACCATGCATTCCAGCACTGGCACATTAAGGCCAATTGTCTGGGATAATGGAATTACAAAAGGACATGCTCGTGCTCAACTTTCTATCTT
>BJFM01001283.1:19927-31185 GCA_016586285.1 Arothron firmamentum
AGCCCCCGCCCCCACTCAGCACGAATGCGTTTGCTTATCCGGCATTATCAGCATCTGCACTAAAACCCTGAGCACAAGCGCACAACACTAATCTGTACATGTTAATTGCCGGATTTAAAAGTTCCTAATTACTTCATGGGATTTGCCAGCATGAGAATGATTAAGCGCAGCAGCCGGCGTGGCGCCGTGGCGATCCAGACGCAGAAAACGTCTAAAGCGCTCCTCTCTGAGCCTGGGGGAAGTCGAGGCGAGCGAGCGAACGAGGGAACGAACGAACGTGACAGCGGAGTGAAAATAAATATAAAGGCATATGAGGACACGGAGGGATGGAGAGAGACAGAGAGAGAGAGAGAGAGAGTGCAGCGTCACGGCTTACTGCAGCGCGAGGAAGGAGAGGAAGAGGGCAATGGAGGACGAGGGGAGCAGCGGAGGACGAGGGGAGCAGCGGCGGTGAAGGGACAGAGGACTCCGACATGGTGGTGGTGGTGGTGGTGGTGGGGGGGACGGCTGTGAGGGGGATGTGCTCACTCAACCAAGTGTCTCCTGGGGCTGAAACAGAGCGAAACACATCATTATCAAGGCGGGGGGGGCGCTGAAGCGGACAGGCTCTTCTGTTTCCACCAGCACCACCAGGTCTGTGCTGGGAAGAAGCCGAGGAGGCGAAGCAGGAGTCTTCTTCTTCTTCTTCTTCTTCTTCTTCTGTAGGTTGGGTCCGGTCCGATCTGAAAGGCTTTGATGCTGTTGGCCGCTGATGGAGCAGCTGCTCCGACGGCCCGTCAAGCCGTTAGCAGACCGAATCCTAGCTGCTATTTTTGATTTGATATTCATAAAAACGCGTTTCCCAGCGTTGCGTAATCACGGGATCAAAGGTTCCGCAGGAATCAAAGCATCCTGGCATAAAAGAGAGGCGTGCCGTGTCAAAGAGCAGAAGGGAGTGTAGAAGGTTAATGGCTTTGGGTGAGCGTGTGTGGAGACGCCGGGTTGAAAACAGGCCCTCAGAGGCGGCGTGGTGCTGAAGATGCTGTGAAGAGCAGCTTCTGCCTGCGCCCGCTTCCACGGCGCCTCGCCTGGCTCCTGCTCCTGCCTCCTTATCTGCTTTATCTGCGCGGAAGGCAAATGTGAAGCATATCGACGCACAGCTGTGCACAGATGTGATATAAGTGATCCAGGGGCGCCCACGTGTCCTGGAGAGCCGAGGAGGTGACGGTCCAGACCGGAGCTTGTGAAGGGATGAATGCTTAAAGCCACTGGCTGGGAAGTGGTTTTATAGCCACTATAAGCCCCAGGCTGCTCTTCTGATCTTTCAAAACACACACACACACACACACACACACACACACACACACACACACAGATTATTATACCCACGGTAGATTGAAAGTGACGACACTCCTCCAGTTTCCTCATGGAGTCCAACAGCAGGGCTGTGTTCATTTTTCTGATTCTGTAAATAATTAGTTATTTTTATTCATTATTTGAACTTTTTGTGCGTATGAAAGTTAAAGTAATCTTCAGCTGAGCTGAGGGGCAGTTTGAAACTAAAAACCAGTGGTGAAAAATACAATTAAAAATACAGTTTAAAATACAGTTTCAGATGTTTTTCTTTGACTGGATGGTTGAAAAAATGTAAATTTTTCTCTCTAGACATTTGAATTTCTTTGATGAATTCTCTGATGTGTGTGTTCGCTGCAGCCGGTGCAAATATTAAAGGAGCAGAACGCTGAATGTGTGTTTAGAATCACCAGTTTGGGGGTGGCGCAGATTGTTTTTTTCTGAATTCATGACACATTTTCTATGAAACCGACTCAAAGGGGATTTTAAGTTTCCTAATCGTTGTGCATCAGTGACAGAGATGAGTGCGTGCACGTACTGGAGCTGAGAGGCGACGCTGGGACATTTCTCTGTCCTCCCTGGGACAAAAGCAGGTCCACACGGGTGCAAGCGAAGCCTTTTTCAGCCACCTTTTGCGGGCCGTCCTGCAGTTGTTTCTGGGGTGTGAATGAGAGGGTGAGTGATGTCCAACAGCCTCAGCCCTTCATCTGACTGTTCGGAGCTCTGCTGTCCGTCGATTCTCTCCCTCCGTCTCGCTCGCGCGCTCGTGCGCTCGGCTGTATGCGGCTGCATTCGTGCACGCTGGCAGGAAATAATTGCTTGTCCTCCACACAGCACTCCAAATAAAAGAGCCGTGTTAATGAGGGCTTTCCTGCGCGCTTCTCTCACTCTGCCGTGCTCTCCATCACTCGCTCACTCCCTTCATTACTTCTCCTCTCCGTCAAGGGCCCAGGCTCATTGTCTTGGCTTTCTCCAGCAGGAGCTTCCCTCCCTTCAGCTGTTGCTCTCCAGATCGGCCCGGCCCGGCCCGGCCGGTGCGAGCCGCAGCGCTGCCGTCTGCTGGACGGATCAGTCCGCCCTCAGCGTCTGCCTGGCAGCGTTGAGGCGTGATGGTGGTGATTTCTGGACCCCCCGTGGAGGGACTCCTCCTCTAAGTGATGGAAATTAAAGGCACGTAGAGGAGAAGCTGCCAATCACAGCCTTTTGTTGGCAGAAGTGGGGGTAAAAGGCTGTGAGCCCCCGCCGTGGGAAATGATCCCACAGCAGCCGCCACGCTCGCAGGAGCGCTCCAGCAGCACTGGGAGGTTGGGGACGTTTCTGCATCCCAGTATGGCTCAAGAAAATACTGTTTATTGGTTGTGTGGTGTTGTTTTTCTAACATGGTGCGTAGATGGTTGAAGTTGGAGGGATATTTGAAGCCGTAGGACACAAACCACACAAATAGATTGTGATCTATCCAGCTGGGTGTCTGCACTGCTGACAACACACGGCTGGAGGACCGCCTCATTAGGAGGGGGTCCAGGCACGTTTGCAGCGAGCTGGTGGTCATCCGGGGGGGGGGGGGGATTACAGCATGTGATGTTTGTCCTTATTACCAGCAGCAACGCTGCAGCCGTCTGGGCAACAGCGGGAGCTGTCGCACAACCGCACAAGCTCCGCTAAAGACGCTAGGCGAGGCTCAGACCGCTGGGTCAGCTGGGTCGTGTTTTAGGGCCCGCTAGAACAGAAGAGAAGCCGCTTTCTGCCTCTGTGGGGGGTGTTTGTGGGCGCACTGCTGGGAGGGGAGGCGATTTATGGTAATAGTTACAGGATGGAGGGAACAAAGCTTGGAAATCTCTGAGGAAGTTGGGAGAATAACATTCAAACCCAGCACACCTAAATCATCCCGCAGTCACGAAATGTTGAACCTGGTTTTGTCTGCGTTGATGGTGTCACGATTAGATCGGTTTCCAGTTAATTCTCTCGGTCTTTCTGGTTTCACAGAAGCTTCTTCTGGTTTGATCTCATTCCCGTGACAGATGCAGAAAAGAGAGAGAGAGTTTTCACTGTAAATACCTTCATTTCCCAGCAGCAGCGCTTGTTTATCTTGAGCTGACATGTTTCTGCAGCTGTCAGGGCTGCGTCCTCCAGCACGCGCCTGACTGCAGCGCTGCCTGGGGAATTCTAACCTCCTTCCTGCTGATGCTCGCGCAGCCGTTGAGCCAGGCACGGTGTTTGTTAGGAAGCTAAGGCGTGTGTGTGTGTGAGTACGCGTGGCTTGCGTCCCACCGGCTTTAGTTGTGTTTTTCTTTAAAGGTTTAGGTCCTGGATTGATGTGATTGTGATGGATTTTTTTTTGCATTAATCAAACTTTGATCAGTATTTTGTTTTAGAAACTGGCGGTTTGGGCTTGTTTATCCGTCCTGGACCGTCCACAACCCAGGAAACCTGCCAGCGTTGGAGAGCGCTGGAAGGTTTTGGACTTTTTGTGCGTTCAAGTAGAAGATTGGGCCCAAGTTTGCCTCGTTTTTCACTGCGTTGACTCAGCGAAGCGCTGGAACCGTTCGGACTCGTGGCTCCGTCCGGGTGGGTTTTCACCTGCCAGTTGCTGCAGATCTGTTGGCTGCACATCAGTGATGAGACGGTGCCGTTCGGTCCATCTCAGAGGTTGTGTGTCGGATCTCAGAGGTCGCCGTCAGATCTGGTGTCTGCAGGTCCGTCCCGGTGCAGAATTCAAACGCTAAACAGAAAGTTTCCGTGGATGTTTGCGTTGTAACTTTCATTGGAGGAAGCTGTTGCGCATATTTACACACGGCAGACCCTGCGGGGCGTTCAGCAGCTTGCTCAAGGGCACATGGAAGCGTTTGCTGCAGAACCAGGGATCAACCTGCAGATTTCCATCCAGGATTGAGGCCACAATCCTGCCTTTGTTTGCCACATTCAAACCAAACCTGACGCTCTCTTCTGTGTTTTTAAAACGAGATCGGCCGAACGTGGCTGGTGTGCATGTGCGTGTGCATGTGCAGCTACTACTGAGCGCAGTCTCAATCTGCAGCAAATGGGGCCAACCCAGCAGTAATCAGATTAGAGGACCTAAGCGACGTCCTGCAAATGCCCCACCTTCTGGTCCCGTCCATCCATCCAGCTAACCAGATCATCTCCCAAAACAGAGCTGCTGCCCAGGAAGGACGGGAGCAGCTCCCCAGCAGCTGGGCCCCGCACGGCCCCCTCTGTCCGGGCCCGTGGCCGCACAATAACGCATGTCCCCGCCTTGGGTCTCCTCCACAGGAAACCCAGGATCAACTCCCAGCTGGTGGCCCAGCAGGTGGCCCAGCAGTACCCCATGCCCCCGCCGCCCAAGAAGGAGCGGAGGGAGCGGAGCGAGCGCACGGACAAGGAGCGCGCAGATGGCGAAGGGGAGCGCGCGCACGGGGAGGGACGCCCGGAGGCCGAGCGTCCGGAAAGAGTGAGGTCAGAAGGAGACGCCCCCGAGAAGGAGACGTGCGACAAGGAACAGCCCATCCAGGAAAAGCACGGCACCGAGAAGGAGATTAGCCCGGCCATCACGAAGAAGCCCGGCAGCAAAAAGACCAGGTCAGACCCGCTCTCTGTCTAAAGCAGCGCTAACGCGGGGGTGGGCAGTGATTGAGCCTGAAGGGCCACACGGGGTTCCAGACCTCGATGAACGAGCCAGGCGGTGCAGGAAACTGCCGGAGGTTAGCTAAAAATCCTGCCTGATGTTCTTCTGACTGAGGAAATAGTTTAAAGAGCCTGTAAATTGGTCCAACTAGAGAGGGATGATGAAGCTCCAAACGATGCTTGGCCCCACCTTCTTGAGAGAGGACATGTTAGCATGCTAGGTGAAGGCGGGGTCTGAGCTGACAACCTTCTGAATTTGGCTTTTGGAGAAATTATTGTGAAGGCTCTGTGGGCCGGAGTAAATCGTTCATCGGGCCACATGTGGCCCCCGGGCCTCAGTTTGCCCACCTCTGCTCTCAGGGCCTCCGTCTCTTGTGGGTGTGATGATGTTCTCACGTCTGTTTGTGTGTGTGTGTGCGTGTGTGTGTGCGTGTGTGTGTGTTTTCTCCCGCAGACCTAAATCAGACAACCACCAGAGTCCGCCCAGCGACAAACACAGCATACAGTCTGGCAAATCCACAACCAAGACCAACAAGAACTCTCACATTTCCAGGTGTGTGTGTGTGTGTGTGTGTGTGTGTGTGTGTGTGTGTGTGTGTGTGTGTCACAAGTGTTGCCTCTCTAGATGACGTCGCACTTTCTTCTCGCCAAAGCGAAACTGCTGCAGCAGAGGGCTAGTGGGAAGCGGGTGATTCACAGATGATCTTTTACTCTAAACGCCCACTCTCACTTTCTGTGGGCTTGTTCTGACTGTCGGTGTGTAATCTGATGAGTTGAGCAGCTTGTTGGAGCTGCCCCCACACTGCCGATCTGCGCAGGCACGTTTCTGCCTTCCTGCCTCCTCACGTCTCCTTTCTGATGCCTCCAGGCCCAAGCTGAAGAACGTGGACCGGAGCACCGCTCAGCAGCTGGCCATCACTGTAGGGAACGTGACAGTGATCATCACAGACTTTAAGGAGAAGACCCGCTCCTCGTCCACGTCCTCGTCCACCATCACGTCCAGCGTGGGCTCCGAACAGCAGCACCAGAGCTCCGGCTCCGAGAGCATGGACAAGGGCTCGTCGCGCGCCTCCACACCCAAAGGGGACCTCTCTGTGGGGCACGACGAGTCGTTCTGAAGCCCCCCCCAGCCCCATCCATGCCCTGCTCCACCCCCCCTTCCCCCCTTTCCCCCCACCTTTCTTGACACTAAGGATCCCACGGGGGGGGGGGGATTTCACCTTTCCCATCGCTGCCCCGCCTCCATCCCATGGCCGACCCTGGATGTGGAGAGGAGCGGTGGAGATACAGACACGAGGAAGTGTCCTCTGGAGTGCTGGAGGACGCCCCCCCATCCCCAAACCTCCCCTGCGGTAGCATCCAGACACTTGTATGTATTGTTTTCTATTTGTACGTGGATGTGAGGCCAACTCAACCTTTTTTTTTTGTTTGTTTTTGTAAAGAACAATTCTCCGCTGGGCACCGTTATCGCCATGGTTTCAATAACTCTGAACTCTTCTGACCCTTATTTATTACCTGTTGCACCTGTAAACATTGATGTTCTCCTCTTTCTGTTGAAGCTTGGCTGTGTAGCTATGCCGACCGATCATTCCTGCAGTGTTTTATTACAGTTTGGATTTGATGGGACAAGACTCAAGACACACACACACACACACACACACACACACACACACACACACACTGGTGCTAGAAACACTGTGAAGAGGGTTTGCAGATCTGGGATTTCCCTCCGTTCACTCAATGTGACAAAGTTGCTGACGGATCAAATTCTGGTCTTTCTCCAGCGCCAGCGAGGCCTCCATGAGCGTCTCAGGGGCCTCCAGGAGCGTCTCAGGGGCCTCCAGGAGCGTCTCAGGGGCCTCCAGGAGCGTCTCGGGGGCCTCCAGGTGCGTCTCGGGAGCCTCCAGGTGCGTCTCAGGGGCCTCCAGGAGCGTCTCAGGGGCCTCCAGGAGCGTCTCGGGGGCCTCCAGGTGCGTCTCAGGAGCCTCCAGGTGCGTCTCAGGGGCCTCCAGGAGCGTCTCGGGAGCCTCCAGGTGCGTCTCGGGGGCCTCCAGGAGTGTCTCGGGAGCCTCCAGGAGCGTCTCGGGGGCCTCCAGGAGCGTCTCGGGGGCCTCCAGGTGCGTCTCGGGGGCCTCCAGGTGCGTCTCGGGGGCCTCCAGGAGCGTCTCGGGGGCCTCCAGGAGCGTCTCGGGGGGCCTCCTGAGCTTCGCGCTCCTGGCTCGTTCAAGCCGATTGTCTCCGCTCTTGCGTGCGCTCTGGCGGCTCCCTCCTCCAGCACCTTCTGTCCTGGACTGTACAGTGTAGGCTGTTGTGTAGAACACTAAGAACTGTCTCTTTTGCGTGTGCGGCGCTGCGATGCTGCTGCTCCTGGCTGCAGGCAGAGCCGTCCCTCCTGTTGAGTGAAGGATGCTTAGGCGGCGTTCCGACTGGTTAACCCGCGCCGGCCTGGGAAACGGGCCTGTTGCGTCCAGCTGTTGTGAATCGATTTCTCTTTTTTCTTTCTCCTGTTGTGGTTCTGAACGTTGAGATCTTCATTCTCTCGACCCAAAAACAAGTACAAGGATGTGAACGAGGTCCAGCCATCGACAAATTTTATCCTTTTTTTTTTTTTTTTTTTTAAATTTTCATTAATTTAAGACTCCTGTCATTGAAGGCTTTCAATTTTTAGAACAGCAAGGCTTATTTAAGGGTTTTAATTCACATCCACCTTAGCTGATATTAGACCAACATAATTTCCTTTTAAACTGTATGAAATTGTATAAAGAATAAATGTGTATATGATATCTTAGTTTTATTTATTGAAGGACCAAAGGAATTTCATATTGACATGATTAATAGATAAATAACAATTTGAAATGCAACTATCTAATGTGTGAGATGAATAACAGTTTAAATAAAGACTAATATAATCCATGTTAATGGTGTTCTTCTTGTCTGTTAAACTGGGCCAGAATGTGTCAGAACTGAGCCCAGTGGAGGACCAGTTTGGGCTCCACACCCGGAGCTGGATCTGAGAGCCTCAGGTGTAGGGACGGGGGGCAGGCTCTGCTTCTGCTTCTGCTTCTGGTTCTGCTTCTGGTTCCGGTTCTGGTCCGGTCTGGTCCGCGTTCCATTCCAACCTCGCTCTTTCCACACGTTGGATCACCGTCTTTTGCGTTGGAAGCCCAAGAAAAGTCCCCCCCCCCCTGCTTTTAAGCAATGCTTTGTGGATAAATATGGATTTTTATGACAGATTCTGATCAAAGTGAGGAAAAAGAAGTAAAGAAATGGAGCGGTTGGGTCAGAGGAACTTTATTTGTCCAGGTTCTGGGAGAATTACCGCCTGCTTTGTAATACAATCTATCAGAAATGGGCCTGAAAAGCCATCTTTCACTTGCCTTATCTGCAACCACGTTCACTTGACTGAGTAGTCCGACAGAAGGAAATCATCGTTAAATTATTGACAAATGGCCATTAGCTGAGTATATGAATTATCGCTTGTAAATAGAATTTTAAAAAGGTGCAAAAGCAAACATAATGACTAATGGCATCCAGGCTGAAGTCTTTTGTTTCCTGTTTCCTTTCCGCGCAAGCAATTCTGTTCTTGTGTGCGACCAGTAACCTTAATTTACTGTGTAAAGATGGTTACATTTTTTAGCTTTGTTTGTCAGAGACCCAAATATAAAAGGCTTGTTTACTGACTGTATAACCTTGATCGTGAATTTCCAAGTAAGTGTGATATTCAAACCCATTTCTTCCTATAACGATGTCTTGTACAACGCTTTCAAAGCTATTGCTCGGTTTAAAAAGGAAAAAGGAAAAAAAAGTTTTAGGGACAGGACAGTAATCCATTCTTTGTTTATTCCAGTTTTGGTTTTTTGTCTTTATTTAACTTATAGCTGATGTGTCATTGTTTCTCCCTTGTGAAATGGTCACATTCTGCTCCTGGTGTGGAAATGTATGAAACATTTTCAGCAGATCACGGCTCCTTGTCTAGCTTATAATGTTAAAATAATACATGTTTCTGGCATGTGCACGACTTTTGCGCTTATAGGCTAACCTGATCATTTTCCTCTGCTTCAAATAGAAATGTCTATTTATGAATTTTGCTTGTAGTTTTTCACAAATAAAAATTGTTAACCATGTTTCTGGTGGCTCTCTGCTCTCTTTCCTTTGGGTCCCACAACAAGCTCCGCCCACTGCACGCGTGGGCTCTTGTGCACGCCTGGGTTGAAGTGTAGCAGCTACCACTTTTTAATTCAGCTCTGCACAAGTCTGATTCGGGTTCTAAACCGAGAAAAATGCGCCGTGCGCGTTCTCCCAGGGCAAGACGCGCTTGGGCCCTGACGGGGTCAAAGGTCCAGCCAGTGCAGACGGCGGGAAAACTAAGATTTGCCCTTCAGACGAGCAGCTGATGAGGAGATGAGGTGAAAGGCAGAGCTGCTTGTTTCGCGTCTGCAGCTGGAAAGAAGCGTTCTGGTGCCGCGCAGGCGGCGCGGCGTCGACCTTGGCTGCCGCCGCCGCGCACGCGTCAGCTGCTATTTCTTCCAGATACAGATGTCTGGCCGCGCAGCGCTGTCTTTATCTCTGCTGATATGATTATGATAAAGGAGATAAAGATTTCCCAACCGGGCCGCAGGCTGCAGGGGCTGAGGCATCAGCCGTGGCGGCGCAAAGATCTCCGGCGCGTTGGCTCGGCATGAGCGAGCTTCTCCGCGTTGCCGGCGGCGCCGCGCCAACATCAACAACGCGCCCTTGTGCGCGTCGGCCCTGGCAGACCTTTGAGGCTGCCCCCGTCTGCCTGCGGAGATCAGATCTCCCAATAAAAGCGCGGTGATAAAGGATTTATCGAGCAGCGACCTCGGCGCTCATAAACTGCAACAGTAAATCTGGAACTTCTCTCTCCTGCAGCGGGAGAAAAGGCTCCTGTAGGAACATCTGACATTTAAACCCTCTCCCGTGGTTGTTTTTATCCGCATGCGTGTGATGCGGGATCATGCGCGTCGTCCCCGCATCCTAATGAGCGCGCTGACGCACGGCGTTAACATGATCGGCGGCGCGCCGCATCGTTGAGGAGCCTTGGAGCTCTGTGGGGCTTTGGGAGCAAGCTCACCTTGGGTCAAACAAAGGCCGGGATGCGCCGCGGTGCACCCTGGGGACCCTCCGGCTGGCGTCTGGCACCGTTTCCACATCACGGCGCCACCGTTTCATTTGGATTTGCGCGTGGGCTTTAAAGATCAGGAGACGTATGCAAATCAGCCTGCAGAACACACGCGGAGCAGAGTAAATTATGCAATCCCTGTGCAAATAGGCATGATCTGCCCCGCTGCCGGGTTGTTGTGGCTAATCGGCAAATTGAGTCTCCTCCGTCATGTCTCCGTCTTAATGGGGGATCCATTACTTTATCATTTAGGCTAATTACTGCAGAATAAATGGTTCCTTGCTGCCTGTCAGCCAGCAGCGTGTAATCATTCTTGACCTACTCACTGAACTCTGTGTTTTAAGTATGTGAACTGTATAATATTTGCTCTGTTTAATTATTAATAGGACGGAATAGCAGCTCCACCATCCATTTAATCTGCGCTCCTAATAACCGGCCTAGCACAGCCGCAGAGGGGGGGGGGGCATTTCAGTAACAGCAGCAAAGCTCAGCCAAGATCAGGCCTCCTCAGATGATGTCTGTCCCTCACTCCCTGCATGTCCCCGCATCCTTAAACTTTGTCCTTATCCTTCGCTGCTCTGCGCCGCAGGATCATCCCGCTGCTTCCCTGCTCCCTCCGGGAGGGGGTCCAGGTCCGGGCCCCCCCCCCAGACCCAGAGGCTGTTTTAAAGGGGGAACACGTCCCCAAACCAAGGTCAAACCCCAACGAGAGCAAAGGAAGGAAGGAAGGAAGGAAGGAAGGAAGGAAGGAAGGTGGAAGCTTTCTCCTCGCTCATTGGTTGCACCAGCTTCCACACGTGTGGAGAATGTTGCAACCTCGTGGAGAACCGGCCATGAAAGTGAGTTATTCCTGGCTGCAGCTCTGCCTCCGCGTCCTGCAGCCGTCCAGAGCGGATTGGGCTTTTGGACTCTTGCCTGGAAGCGTCTCGGGAGAGTCCTTTAAGTGTGTCCAGCTGTCTCTGCACCGAACACAGCGGCTATATGCAACGAAGCCACCGCGGCTTCCAGCACAAATGTTTTGCTTGGGACCTTCCCTTTCGGCGCGCACGCACGCACACGGGCACGGACACCCTGGACAACGGTGGAGCTCAAGGTCTAATCTCACCATCCATCACGTGCACCAGGAGGGAATCATTCTTCCTTCCGGGTCCTGCTGCGTGATGAACCC
>BJFM01001284.1:9552-22940 GCA_016586285.1 Arothron firmamentum
AAATTCACGTTCGGAAATGATGGAGACGTCTCCACCGTCATGTGTCAGGATGCGGCGTTATTTCTGGTCCATCTGTTCTTTATTACCTTCTATCCAGGGGACGCCCAGGCAAAATCTTCAATCGGATTACACGGTGAAAACAAACGCGCAATCATGCATCTGAAAATGGATGACAAGCTCCGCGCTGTGTTTCTCATCAGGCCAGCGTTGGAGAGGGGACTTAGGTGCAGGTCAGGGGTCACGAGGATGGGATTGCGTGGCTAAGGCAGGGGCGACTTGCGAAAGAGCGTGGCTTTGCTGAGGTGCGAAAACAAAACGAATACCAAAGGAAACCTTTGTCTGGGAAGGGAGGATTGACTTCACAGAGAAGAGAAGCAGTTTTTTTAAGGTCCAAAGGGAAAACAATGTATCAGCAGACAAAGACAAGAAAAAAAAAGGCCACACGCAGCACACAAAAAGTAAAACCAAATATTAATATTATTTACTGTCCTTATTTCCTCGTGCTCCCCCAGATTTGCATATGTCAGCGCTTTCCATTTGTCTTTGCTGGTAAACACAATTTAATATTAGAATAAATTACAAATGGAAGACTGAGGCCGGAAAGGGATTTTTCTTGCGAGAACTTCAGACTGTGCCGACATTAATGTCCCTCGCCACCGTCTGAGGCATAAATCTCCTTTTCCCTCTTTTTGCCTTGAATCATAGGGATATTGAATTACTCCCCTGCTCCGCACGTACACAGGCATTGTGCATTACAGTGACTGATAAGCTGTCAGCAGCAGTTTAACTTAGAGACATTCAAAGAGTAATACACCAGTTGAGGATAAACTAAACCCACTCCCCGTAGAGTAAACTATGGCGCTGTCACCGTGAAAAATACAGCGGGGGCATTTCATATAGCATTCAGCATCTGGCGTCTGAAAACAGGGGGAAATACCTCTGAACAATGTTTGCTTTATGGCCGCTTTTATGCCAGCTGACAGTTTTACACTTAAATGTAAAACAACAACAACAAAAAAAAAACTTTTCCAGAGGACGTGCACGCCGTCTTTGCATCAACAGCAGTTCATTGTGTAGAATAGCAGCGGCTAATTTTGTTGTAGCGCGTGGCCTGGTGCTTCAGGGTGCTCTGTCCAGGACGACGTCTGCGTGTTGTTGTGGTGCAGAGGTGTCACCTTGTTGCTAGGAGGAGAGAAAATATCACCTCACAAATGACTTTATACATAATGTGTTTCCAGTATTTCATTAGCTGTTTAAAAAAAAAAGATAAAACACACAAAACCTGACATTTTTTTGGTTTTCAGTGGTGTTTCTAAAGACTTCCGGCCATAACAACCATGAATACACACAACAAACATCCAGAGGGGATCCCGTGGCGGGGTCACGACCCAACAATATCAGATTATCACCAAGACGAAGCGGTAGTTCATCTCAGCCTTCCTTTATTTGCACAGAGCCGGTAATAAACGAAGAAGAGAGAAACGACTTATTTAAGGTCGGCAGTCGCCGTGTTCTTTACCAGATCAGCGATCTGCAGTGCACGTCCAGGGCTTATCATTTAAATATAGCTGTGAGGATTAATTGAGTATCTTTAAATCCAAGGCTCAGCGTGACAAAGTGCCGCTTAAAGGTAAGGCCATAAAAATGTGATATAGCAATGGACTGCCATGACAGAGAGGCTGAGGGAGGACATAAACAAGACAGATGCCCGTGCCCCTTTAATATAGCATAAAGACGGAGCTGGAGAAAATAAAACACCCCATTGTAATGAAATGCGTTTGCTGCGGCACGGGCTGGAAATCAGGCAGAAGTGAGCGCAAATGTCAGAAGAGCTCTCCTGTTGGGCAGAGAGGGCAGGATGAAGAGGCGCGACGCCTAATCCGTTTCCTGTGAAACCGGCAGTGCAGGGGACCTCAAAGAGGGTTGAAGGCAGATTCCGCGCGAGGCGAGGTAGTGAAATATGCTACATTTGGTTCTTTTTTTCCTCCTCCTCCGGCACTGGGCCTTTGGAATAATTAGAGCCTAATTAACGGACTCAATTACTCCTGAAGAAAGCTCATCAAAAAGATGGCGGGAAAGCAGGAAACAAGAATGGTGGTGTTTTTTCCTTAATTAATGAACTGAGTTGAAAAACGGCTATGGAATTAAACATTTCCCCCAATGTGTATGAATTGCAAATTGGAGCGTCATTTCTTTTTTATTTATTTCTTCTTCTTTTTTCCTTTTTTTCCCCCCACATGGGAGCCCAGGGGCTAACACTGCTGTCAAGTAGCTTTCTAAAAATTCGACGCACCGATGCAGTGCTAACAAATTACTTAAGATTACCATCTTTAGCACAAGTGGAGGTCCTAACGAATGGCGATGAATTAATATGCCGTCTGTGTTCCAGCGCTCCCATTGGCTACGTGTTTCTGTGAACCTAAAAGAGCCAATAAAGCAGGCACGCGCATTAACTTTATGGAACACTTTTCTTGCCGTACAATTGGTTGTCTGTCGATTGCATATTTCACATCCTTGAGATGTTGATATGTCTTGTTAAATTACTCAGCTGAGATGGAGCTGTGCATACACAAGTGTTTTTAGGGCTTCAAAACTTTTTATGTGCTTTCAGGGCCGCGTTTGTGTGTGTGTGTGTGTGTGTGTGTGTGTGTGTGTGTGTGTGTGTGTGTGTGTGTGTGTGTGAGGGAGAGATCTCAAAGCTGCTGTGCTGGGCTCAGCAGCTTTAAAGGCCCAAGGGTCGGCTAAGCTAACTCACTGCCTCAGCACTCTTTTGCCGAGCTCCTCAACACATTCGCTGAGGCGCCGGGAAACAAACTTAAAGGCCCAATATTACCACCCATATGTAGACAAAGAGGGCAACACAGCAACACAGGAGACATTTGTTGTTATTATCAGTCCAACCAGCACTTTTGTGCAAAGTGAACCTCTGATAAGATCCTAATATTAAGGTGATATAACATCTGAATTTATGCTGTAATATTGGGAACGTGGTTTAAAATGTGTTTAGCCTTTAATATTTAGTATTCAAGAATTCATGTGCTTGTGTTTAGTTAAATGTGCATCTCAGATATCATTTAGAACAACTGAAATTGAGACAACCCCCCCATATTGATGTTTAGCATTTAAGGGTTGTGCCCTGTAGAGGAAACTCTTTCCATCTCCTTAGATGCTGATTTGGCTGCTTCTGTCACACCAAACCCACAGCAAAGAGAAATTCCATCTGTTGGCTTTTTATTCTGTAGGAATGGGGGAAATGAGAAATTAACCAAAGAATTAAAGAAATAAATGAAGGATTCAGTCCAAAAAATGTAATATCTTCAGAGTTAAATTCGTTTAGAAGAGAATGACTGAAGCAGTCAGTAATGATTATACACCCTTGTCAGTCTTTTCTATCACTTTTGTTTAAGTTAAAACAAGTTTAGTTTCAGAAACATTATTAAGGCACTTCATTCAAAAGTAGAACATTTTTCATAACAGTTTTTACAGAATATATTATTTATAAAGGAGATTATAGATTTGAATTATTTCTATAATTTAATGTTTCTTTTTTCAGTGAAATCAAGACATTTGCTATAACACTAAAAACTGTTCGTTTTGAAAGACAGAACATAAAGGAGAGTGCAGAATTAATGTGCGATACACACACACACACACACACACACACACACACACACACACACACACACACACACACACACACACATATATAAAATATTCCAAATAAAATGTTTCTTTTTAATTTTATTCTCAGGAATAAACAAATCAGGTATGTACAGAGAAAAAACATCTTCTCAACAACAAAATAATTTATTTTGACTAATGATGCTTGACATTATTAGATTTAAAAGGAAAAGACATAAGCAAAATGACATAACTGTACTACATACTGTAAATTAATTAATATGGGTTTTTTTTGTAATTATTGCTGTTTTTCCTGCACTAATGGTCTTACATTAACTGAACTAACGGGATAGATTTTAACAACTGTCCTAATCACCCTAAACCCTTCCAGGGATGTTGTTTTAACAGGGTCCTGTCTCCTGCTGTTTTCACCCTGTTTTACTATTTTCCACACCAAAATGCATAGATTTGTGATGCTATTAAAGAGGAGGGGGTCAAAAAAAAAAGAGAAAACATCACTGTTAAAGTTCCAAGAGGCATTTTCTTCATTTGGTGTTAGATGTGGCATGACATGCCTTGTTTACATTTGGAATTGGGGGTAAAAGGACTTTCAGATCATCCAATTAAAGTTGTACCCCTCCAGAGACCCAGTGCCCTTTCTCTCCTCAGCTTATTGGGCAGCACCCACTGAGAAAAAGCATTTGACTGCATTAACAGAAAATGAGGCCAACTTGGGTTTGTTCATTACGGCGCCTCTCTGACGATGATAAAATTGGTTACAGTCAGCGGCACGAATTTCCAGATTTGCACTCTTAATTTGACAGTTTTCATATTTTGGTAATTGAATTCATTTATAAAAACAAAAACGGATACTGCCGTGCCTGGGATCGCGGTATGAAAAAGATGTATCATAAGCTGCTATTTCGACTCTGTCTCCGGTGATCATCATTTAGGAGCACCTACTGTGTTTTTAATATCATGTAAATCTAATTAAGAAGCAATGCTGCAGTTTTGGGCATGTGTGCAAACAAGTTGTTGGCCTGCGACGCCACTGCGGATGCACAACCTGAAATTACAGACAAACAAACAAATATAACATACCATAATTACCCATGTGAAGATGTTAAAATCAATAACAAGGATGTTTATTAGTTTAATCACTTGCTGCTCCCTCTGTCTGAAATGTGGAGTCTGTAAAGCATAGCAGGGAGGATAGAGCAGCAAAGGAGCAAGATGGTTCTGTCTTTGGGATCTTTAAGAGCTCTTTTCAACTTAAACACACTTAAATTGCCTGGGGGGGGGGGGGGGGTGTATAGGACATCCCATCTGTTAAAGAAATGGTGCAATCTCAATCCTGAGGGGTGTTTCACTTTTAGACCCAATAGCATGTGGCGGGACATAAACAGAATCCGAGCTTATAAAAAGCTTCACTGGTTTTAGCATTTGTAATTAGCAAAAAGGGAAAAAAAAAAACAGAAAGGAAAAAAATACCCCCCAAAAAATGCTAGTAATTTGCCCTCTCCTGACAGTCTGCGAGAAGTCATCAGTTCATCGCATCATTGTGAAGTTCAAAGATAATTCCGGACGATTTCGAGCTCCGTGCGCGCCTCTGGCTTCAGCTGAGAGGGGGAAACGTGGAGAGAGATGCAGAAATCTGACCGCGCTAAGAGAACCTTCTTGTGTTTGAGGTGCTGCGGTGAGTAAACGCAACCCCCCNNAAAAAAGCTTCAAAGATGCACACAACAGTAACACACACCCACATGAAGGGACAGTTCCACTGGGGGGCATCCATCTTATGGTAAGCACAGCTGAACCATTAACCTCATTAGTATAATGGTCACACATGAGTGGAATGCACTTCCATGCTTCATGAAGGCAAATTGATGGTGATACACCTCTAATGTTGCTTTGATAAATATAGGCAGGAGCCAGGAACTCACACAAAACTGGTGTAGATCATTGTTAATGAAAAGAAGCAACTGCAGCCATTAAAGGTTGCTGGCTTCTGACGGAGGTCTGTTTACAGGACAAGGAGAGCCACGAGAGGCCACGGAGCAAGAAGATCAAACAGGGCGACGTCGGCCACGACGCTGATGGGTTTCCTGCATGTATCTTATCCCTCTAACTGCCTGATTAAACTTGCAAAAGGTTTGCAGTTAGTGGGAACGCATGAGGACTCTCTGCCGCAGCCGTAGCTATCTGAGACTAACCACGGTTTCGAGAAATGACTCAAGCCCAAGCTTTAGAAAGAGCGCAGCGTGGCCACGGTGCGGTGCACAGGCCGTCTGCCGTGGTGGAGCGCACGTGGCTCAGCCTGCGCCCCAGTGTCCTGCAGGCACCCCGTTAAAAATGTCACTGCAGGGAATGAAATGGCCGCCCCGGGGCATCACAGCCCCCTTTTTTTCACGGAGATAGAACACAAATTGCTTCCTGGCAGCCATGATGGCTCTCCAAATGTTAGATTTCAGAGTCATTTTCTCTACTCAGTGGCCTCAGAGAAAATAAATAAAGAATATGTTTATAAATATAAATACATTCTAAGGCGGCAAAACGTGTCCGATAGGGCAGTAAATGATAACACAGCAGGGAGTAATGTGGAAAGTGTGTTTATCCCTTTGGAAGGCAATGACCTCCATCCCTCTTGACATTTCTTTACCTCCCATCCCCAGCCGCCACCAATGGGAGTAGGGCGGGTGTGCGTTTGTGTTTGTGTGTCTTACTACTTTACAAGGAGCTTACACAACCTGCCCCCGAGAAGTACCCTTTTCAGCTCGAGCCATAAAAAGCACCAGCTTCAGTCGCCTTTGGAATCATTCAGGATGAAACATCGGCAGTTTGGAATTAAGTGTTCTTGATAAATCACTTTTATGAGAAATGTTTGGAAAACAAATCGTGGATAAACTGCGGTGGGCAACAGCGAGTGAACTGAAGGAGAAAAATGTCTCCACCACATTTGGACGGACATGTTCATTAGTCTTGCTCACTAACATATGGCGCTGGGATGAAACGGAGCTGCTTACCCAACGAAAAGTGCAGTTTACGAGGCCAAAGCACTTGCATCTTATCGGGATTCGCAGCAAACAAGCAGGATACGACAATAAGAGTGAGGTGACAAGAAAGAAAGAGAGAGAAAGAGAGAGAAAGAGATGTGCACAAGTTGTTGTGCCTTCCACATGGCCTCTTGCCAAGGCTCCAGTTTGGGTTAGATCCCCGAAGCATTAGCATCACACATTCAAGCTGTTTCAACAGCCTGAGCGCTAACGGGCTAATGGGCTAATGGCTAATGGGCGCAGGCTCTAACACAGCAAACACGCACAATAATGCAGACACACGATAAGGCTTTTTTTTTTTTTAACAAAAGGGAAAGGAAACACCCAATGAATTTTTCAAAACGCTAATGACATCTGTCTGGCTAATTTTAATTGGCTCGGTTGATTAACTTACTTGTTTACAGTGGATTGTTTTCTTTATTGTTGCTTCACAAGCTGTAGCAACAAGATGTGCTGCTAAGAAAAACACCTGCTTCCATCTAAAGTGCTGAGGAAGTCGCTTTTATACGGCTTCCAGTCTTTTCATATAACGCATAATAAACAATCAGTCCTAATGCAGTTTTCCAATAGAGCACGATTGTTAATTTCCAACAAATACTTGTTAATAAGTGATGCTTTATAGATCTGTGGCTGTATACTCTGACATTTGCAGAGCCTGGGAAAATCCATGTTTATTACCTCCACCAAGGCGGTTATATGGCAGCTGGCGTTTATCTGTCTGTCTGTCTGTGATGAAGTTATGAACGAATGTTAATGAAATGTTCAGGAAATGTTGATAATGGGCCAAGGAATAGCTGCTTAAATTCTGGTGATGTTCTGGATTCTGGACTCTGACCTTCCACAGATCATAGGCCCACACCAAAGATCTACATTCTGGGGGCTTTCCCAGTTTCACATATTATTATCACGTTAATATTTAGTAATTGAAAAGAAATTGATTAGTCATTTCTTAAATTTCTTTCATTACTGAAACTTGTTATTCCAGATGGCTCTTGCTATCATTTATTGTAACTCTTTGATTGTTAGTGACCACAATATGCAAGCACACATGAACCTGACCACACCAAACAACTTTCATTTTGCAATTTGTGTAACTATAAATCTTATTACGGACTTTTAAAAAATAATGTATTCATTCACTTTCCTTCATTCATCCGTCTGTTAATCAGGCCGTTCTGATGGTGTCAACTACTGCCCTCTAGCGGTGCGGGAGTCTATTACACTGCAGGCGGAAAGCAGACGCATGTTTGTCTGAGGTCAGTGTGGGTCAGTTCAAAACACGCGTTTCAAATGACATCCGTTTTTATTGTTCATATTCTTTATACTGAATCAAGCATTATTTTTATTGATGCAAAGAACATGGAAACCGATAAAGCCCCTCAAATTTTAAACAAAAGAGCTATATCACTGACTGATGTTAAATTAAGGCATTAAGACATTAAAATTAAGATATTAAGACATTTCTTGTGTATTTTTGAACTACAGGCTGTCATCACACCAGATACAAGAGCCCAGGACGGAAGACTTTTTACATTTCTGTCTTCAACATCGATCCTTCAGTGCTTCCATCTGCGGCTGTGTTTGTGTATTAAGGTGATTGGTCATTTGCTTTCTTTTTTTCAAATATGTGACTTGCACTAAATATCAACATTCAGATGCAAACAATCATACAGTAAGCAATTCCCCCACACTCACTGCTGCTGATGTGTGTACATGTGATGATGTCATGTCATTGTGGACGTTTTTCCGCAACTTCCTGTGCAGTGTTTTCATTCTGTAGGACACAAGTGTGAAAGGATACTTGTGGACAGGAGGTTTCACGCAAATATGGCCCCCTTTTTATTTTGTACAGCAAAGACAACACAAAGTTCTCTCAACATCGAATGCCTGTCCTTGAGCTTTGGACAACTGACCAAGATTTTATTCCTTTAAAAAGCAACAAATGAACAATCACACCACTAAGTACTACACGCTATACAGTATATCCCTACAGATATTTCACAGCTATTTAAGTGAAATCTAGGAACCTCAGTTGTCCTTTTTGCAGCTTCCTGTGATGCTACAGTGGCGGTTACTAAGAGCAGGACTGGTTCATGGGAAGTCCTTTGATTACCAGTGATTCAAAGTCAACATATCTGAAGCCCTGGTGTCCACCAAACACAGCCACGCTCAAAACGACATCTGAGTGGTGCCCACCGCCTCCTCTCCTGCCCTCCTCCTGCTCTCTAACTGAAGTGTGGCGGGAATGAGTGATGAGCCAGTGTTTGGGTTAACGACAGAGACGGGGTGTTAAACCTGAAGTGTTTAATTAACCCCACAATGGTCCTGCCTGTCAGCCTGTACCCATTCCCTCTTGATGGAGATTTCAGCTCACCCACTGAGTCTCTCTGACACACACTCTATCCATGCAAACACGCACACGCGCAATCAGCGTGCACCGTCGCCACACTCATATAAATTCACACCACCACACACAGGCGCGTAAGCCCTTGGAGACACACATAATGCAGGTGCGCACACACACACACACACACACACACACACACGCACACACACACACACACACACACACACACATAAACACACACACACACACATAAACACACACACAAGTGAGGGAAGAGAAAGGATGAGGGGAGGGGAGTAAAGTGATAATGCTCCGCCACAAACGCAAGATTGCTTTTTTTCCCCTCCCTCTCCTTCTCTAAAGTCCATTTTCTGGGTCACTGCATTGCATTCATTACTGTCTTTGAAGACATTGGGCTGGGAAGGAATAATGCTTCCCTTTCACTCGCCGTGAGAGAGAGTAGAGAGTTGTGAGCACCGGAGTCAGGGCCAGAGGCCCGGGAGGGAGGGGGACGAGGGCGGGGACGCGGTAATATGTGACATCTTTATCTGGTTTTAATTTCAGTCATAAATATTGAATGCTTTATTTGCTCTTCTGCAGCTGCCTCCTCTCACTCACTGTTTGCGTCTTTTGTGCTTTTTGTTTTCCAGCCTCTGTCAGTACAGGCCATGTTTCTTACGTTCTAGCTTTGGGCAAAAGCAGTAAGATTAGGTAACGATTTTTCCATTTCCAAATGAACTCCAAAATGGACTTCACCCAACTGAAACGCTAAGGAGCCGACTCGCGGATCCCCTCCAGATTGAGAGGATATGAATAAAAGTGTGATTTAGAGTAGCTTCCTTCGGCAGGCTGGGGGAGAGGCTACCAGCCTGGGTCTAAAGTAGTGAGCATTATGGAAGTCGCCTCATCCCCTGGGTGAATCAATAGTTCCCATATGACTGCAGCTCACCCATCACGTAGTGGCAGGACTGGGGGTGCAGCTGGAAATCTGCTTAAAGCCTGCACCAATTAACTTTAACATGACAGGCAGCCCGTGAATGAGAGGCTCGTACTTCGCCTCCTGCGCCGCTCTGTGAGTACGGAAAAAGCTCAGCTGCTAGACGGATGGCGAAATGCGCTTGTGCGTGCATGTTCCCTTGCATTCATATAATCATTGGCGTACATTTGTGGGTGCTGTGTGAGTGTGCGTGTGTGGGTGGGAGGGGGTAAATCTGCAGTGATTCAGGCCCTGCTCTAACTCCTTAATGACGATGTCAGTCTGTGGAAATACACGCACACATTGGAGCTGTCAGGGCCTCATCGATCAGAGAGGGGTTTGTCAAAGGAGCTCAGGCCCAGATTAACGAGGCGGGGACAATGACAGCGTGCCATTTGCATAGAAAATTACCCTCATCTCGAGGAAAGCGATAGCGCCAGAGAGCAGCGACAGAACAATGAGGACGTCGGTGGGAGTAATGATGTCAGGTAGCGAGGAAACCGCTTTGATCATTTTTCTCTTTGATTCATCCATTTAAACGGTTTCATTGCCTCAAAAAAGTAAAATGGACAGAACGAGCAGACGCCCAACATTTCACTGGTGTTGCTGTGATTTAATAGGTACCATGGGGATGAGTGCTAAGGAGATGTTTCTCCAGTTTTCTGCTGCTGAGTCCACATTTAGACCTCCCCACAGAACCTCACAGCACACTGTATAAGCCCCTTCTGTCCAGTTCCAGTCCTGCTCAAATGAGACAGTGATGAATCAAGTTGGTTTAAGCTCTGCCTTTATGAACTCCTCCAAGAATACTAGTCGGGTTCATCCTCCCTCCATTGTCGGGCCGGGTGAAACAATGGATAAAGCTACGCATTAACTCGGCGCTGTTGTTCGGAACTATTCTGCTCTGCTGCCATCTGGCTGACACAGGGAACAGTAAGGGTCAGCTCACCTGCAGGGACAGGCCTGAGTACAGACAGCATAGGCTGCCAGCGTGTGTGTGCGTGTGTGTGTCTGTGTGTGCGTGCGTATGTGCATGTGCGTATAGGAGTTATTGAAAAGGAGAACTGAGCTGTTTGTTTAGCGCGACTGGGGTGTGGGAACTGAGTCGGGAACTGTGGATTTGGAGGGCTCACGGCCAGTAAATGCGCAAGCTTGCACCTGTGAAGAGACAAGAAAGTAACCGAGTCCACTGCTCGTCATTGTGTCTGTCCTTTCACTGCCACAAGAGAAATGTGTGTGGTTTAGCAGTTGTGTGGCTGTGTGTGCAGTGGAGGGGGGGGTTCCTCACTGAGCGAGAGCGGGACAGTAAAGGTGTCACTGCCATGATGGAGAGGGTCCTCCTTCACAGGAGGCCAGCAGCTGCCAGGTTTTCAGCAGCTTGTGCAGAGGACGACACATAAGTAAGTTGTCAGAGGTTTGGACAAACCGTGGAGAAACGGTAGAAAAGCACGAAATTTACAGCTGAGGACAAGGGTCAGAGGTCCATGTGTGGAAGGTCAGAGGGTGCGCTGACTCTCGAGCGCATGCATGCACCCACACTTCACAGCACCCATTAAATGCAGGACAATGGGGTTTGCTTAATGGAATGCCACTTTAGTGCAAAACGCTTTGTTCTGCAGAGTATTGACATTATCAATATAGTACAATTTTTCTTTACTTTTCTTTTTTCTTTCTTTTCATTCAGTTCAATTGTATTTTCACCACATCTATCATAGGTCCAGGTATCACTTTTCATTGCTGTTTTTCTAAAAATGGTTAAAATTCTTTTTTTTATATCTTATTTACTCCTTACACTGAAGGTGTTTTAAACAGAAGATGTTTAAATGCGATGTTGGTAAGATTGGAGTTGTTGTTATTAAATTAAATGTTTAAGTGTGTTGACATTAATTGATATTAAAAAGGCAGTTTATTACATATGTGCTGGAATATATTTTGTAATCTATTTTGGTCAAAACTGGTTTATCCATTATGAAAAGTTTGGTGCAATAAATAACGAAACAAGTCTTGAGCACAGGATATGAACCCATAGAGATTTTTTTTAATTGTCTTATTTTAAGCAAGTAAGACACAAGTGCTGATATACAAAAACACAAATAAAATGTTGCATTTGGAAGTGAAATCAGATGACTGCATGCTTGCTGCATCCTTTTAAATCTTTAAAAAAAAATCGAGTTTGAATCCCTTACAGCACCTTGCAGGGTTGACCTTTAAATCTGCTTAGAAAAAATGTCCCCACAAACTGTATTTAAGGCCAGTAAATGAATAAACAGCTCCATTAATCATGGCTATATCAGAGCAGACGCTTCAACATCCAACAGTCGACTTGGCACCAACCCTTATTACACTGTCATGGACCAATAAGCACCCCTGCCACCGCCACTCCACCAATCAAACATCAGGCATTAGCAGGTCGTTAGGAGGCCGGCAAATCAGATCCCTTACTGTGGGAAGGAAGGGGAGTCGGCTCCGGTCCCGGACCCGCCTAATCTCACCAATGGGAATGGAGCACTCCTTGTAATCCAATTAAAGGAGCATGAGCGGTTTGTTAGACACTTTGTGTTAATGTAAGCACAATCCAATATACCCAGGCTTGGTGACAGCCTGGCTGGGGAAACAGAACACAGCAGCAGCAGCAGCAGCAGCAGCAGAGGATGGAAAACAGCTGCGGGCGCTGCTGGGACACCATCTCATATGGGCTTGTGAGTACTGCTGACCGGGGCTCGTTCCTCTTCAGGAATAAGTTTCATAAAGCTCCGCAGTCACTGCAAATGCAAAAGAAAAAAGAAAAAAAGAGCCCTTTCTCACACCGGCGCCTCCCATTTCCTCCGATCTGGCAGGAGAGGGCGAACACACTGCCTCTGACACAGAGGAACTTAATCATATCTTCTTTTTTCCCCCCTCCTTTCCCAGATGCACCGAATTGAACTTAATTAGATGCTACATCACCTCAGTGAGGGGCTGCATGGCAAATCTTATTAAGAAAAAGCAGTGTGTTTCTCCATCGCTCGCTGATTCCTTTACATCTTGGCATCTGTGGGAGAAAACCCCGCTGAGACATATTCTCCAGCCTCTGTAACTAATGACGGCGCTGCCCGGATCTGACAGTGAGCTGTGTCTGTATATTGTGCTTAATATCATAATAATAATGAGAGCAAATTAGAACAATCAATTTCCATGGCTGGTTGTTGATTGGAGGCGGAGGCAGAAGTGACAGGAGGCAATCCATCATCCTCGGCCAGTCACATTAAGGGGAGCGCCGTGGAGCAGGTGGGCCGGGCTGGAGGCCAGCCGCAGCCAATGGGAGCGGGCAGGAGAGGAGGAGGGAGATCTATTACACCCAAATGAAGCGCTGATGTGAAGCGGCTGCAGCACAGAGATGAGAGAGAGAGAGAGA
>BJFM01001284.1:38695-51373 GCA_016586285.1 Arothron firmamentum
CCCCCGCACACACACACACCCCATCCCAGTGGGGGTCGCACTGTGAGTCAGAGGTCATTTTGGAGCAGCAGGTAAGACCGTCCACACGACAGCAAAAAGACCTGCACCACCGGGGTCTAACTGGTTCCGCAGGTTGCAGAACACAGAGGGAAGTGGGGGATCAAAGGAGGACAGGGAGAGACAGATAAATGGGGTGGAGGGAAAGAGAGATAGAAGGAAGGAAAGTCCAGGGAGGGATGGGGGCGGAGGCGGGGGTGGGGGGGTCAGAGGAGATACAAGATGAGTTTCAGGTAAATGGAAAAGACAGAATGTGGTAGGGAGGGATGATAAGAAAGAAGGAAAAGATACCGGGGAAATACAGGAGCACAGCAGGAGGAGTGGATGTATCTTCTTTCCATTAGGTGACACTGTTACTGCAGATAGATAGATAGATAGATAGATAGATAGATAGATAGATAGATAGATAGATAGATAGATAGATAGATAGATAGATAGATAGATAGATAGATAGATAGATAGATGAGTCAGAACTGTTCAGCAGATGAAGGAGTGACTTTGTGAGTCCTCGGGGTGCTTCCTTCTTCTCGGCTCCCGGTCCGCCATCATCTGTACTGGTGGTTATGGGGCAGAAAATGATCTTTCCAGAGAAATCATCCTGTAAGCTGTCATAATGTAGGAAATCTTACATTTATTCCTCAGTGCTCACAAAATATTTATCTACACACAAACAGACAGAAGAGGTTGCGCTGTGCACTCACAGCTCGAAAATCATTCTAACAGGTACAAATTAAATTCTGCTATTTAGTCAGAATGTTGGTCCCTGGACTAAAAATCAGCTGTTAAAAACACAGAGATCCACCATCAGCGTTATTGCAGACACCTTTTCCTCCATATTTACTTTCTTTTACAGCTCAGGTCCAATTGACATCTCTGTGACATCTATCCTATGGCTGTCTAGACCACAGGAATAACATATAGAAATTCCTAGAGTGACTGGCATTCCCATTTGATGTAAAGTGATCTGCTGTGTGCCTGCCTGAACAAGATTCCTGGTTTACAATTTAGGTAAAAGTGTCACGTTTTCATATTTGTAAGCCTGGTGCTCTTAGGGATGACATCAAACCTGGGGGGAAAAAAAATACGTAAATGAAAATGTCATTTTTACTGGAGAGCAACTCTGAACGTCATCATTTTAGCCAATATATATGAAATTATCCATTCATCAGACAAGGCCAAGGAGTCTTTAAAGTTGTGAAATAGGCCATACCCTCTGTCAGCCAGCAACAGTCGTGTAATAACAACAGTCCAGATGTACTGAGTATATGTTTTACAGATGTGAGAGGGTTTATTGTATTGATGTGCTATGAATCTGTCAAATATCAAGTAAATGTAAGCCATTACCACATCTTCTAAATGCAAAAGAACTTGAAATGGTGTAAAATCTGGTTTCTCAGCCATTTGTGCAGGGCCTTTATAGGGTCCCTGCTCCCCAGCCAGTTAAAATAACACTGCAGCTGGACAGCCGGCCTGCCTCAAGAGTCAGTCAGGCACAAAAGATCCAGATTGCAAACCGGCGCAAAGTGTGTTTAGACTCTTTAAAGTGAGGTTAAGCTACATCTGCGGGTTGTAGTTTCACGTTCAGAGTGCGTTTTGCTGCAGATTTCAAGCCACGGATTCACCTCTGATGACAGTAACTGGAAAGGAAGCTGCTCCGTAGCCATCCTGCTGTAGCTGAGCCCCAGCATGATGGATGGGCTCGGCGTGAGAGGGCTTCACAGGCAAAAACGACAGCGTTGCTACTAAAAATGTTACATTCGCTCTCGAGGGGTTGAGAAAGTTATTGTTAGCGGAAGTTTTAAATATTCTCAGATGTGACAGCTGAAAGTGTATCGGGGGTGAAGTCCTGAGGGAGATGGAGGAAAGCGTCCCATGGATCCTATGGTCTCCGCAGGCACAGCATGGTAAAATAATTACGTTTTTGAAGGGGACTAGGCAAACACGACAGCGCTCAACGCCAGCTCGGTCCGTTTTCTGCTTCTTCTCCCCGTTGGACTCCTTGTCTCTGCTGTTACCTGCCTTACTTTACATATTTCCATAAGTACCTCCCACCACCTTTGCCTTTATTTTTTAACATCCTGCTTTTTTCTTAATTTCTCTTTATCCATTTCGTAACCCCATATCTCTATGAGGGTTCTCCTGGGGAGGGGAGAAGGAGAAAGAGAGGCTAGTCAGGTACTCCTGAGGTCAGTTTTTTACATCTTCTCAATTTGGCTTTAAACTGAGAGGAGGGAGGGACGAGCTGCTGGAACACTTAACTGGTAATCCTTAATACGATACCATTAAAGTCTCCTTTCTTAAGTGGCCTTTTAAAATACTTGACAATAAGGCAGTGGAAAATGTGTGATCGGATGCTTCTCGGTGTTATGTTCTCTGCTGACGACAGAATGGAAATTTCAGCAAACCTGTTTTTATAGCATAATGGTGTCTCCTGGCTTGCAGCTATTAATTCATGACAGCATATTTTAATCTATGACGATGTGCTTTAATTTTTTTAAACCATTTACTGAATCATTCAGACACATTGTCAGGAGGTCCCAGACTCAGAGGAAAGTCAATCTGTGGAATTGATCCTTTCCCACACAAAAGTTGACACACCCTAAGCATGTAAGATCTCCACAAGTGCGCACTCGGAGCTTTTCGAAATCAGTCGTGAAACAAAGCACACGCATTGATACGCACGTCCCAGTAGGCCGAACTCATGCATGTGTGAGCAGCAAACGAAAAAAAGGAAAAAAGAAAAAAGAAAAAAGAACAAGACGCCACTGCTGCATCCCCGACGAGGATGTCATGGAGCATCACCAGTTGGCGATACACAGCTACCCCAGCTCTTGGAGGAGTGTGAGGGCGGTGATCTCACCACAGACTGGAGTGACGCTGATGACGCACGAGGGACATTACGTTCACCTCTAATCCTCCAGCCCCTTGTTTTTAAAGAGGCTGCAGCAGATAATAATCAGAAACTATAAGAAATAATCAGAAATGAGCTGCAACAACCAGTTATTACAGCTTTCCCCGGTGAAAAAAGACCTGATTTACAGACGCAGAACAAAAACTGAACGGGCCAGTGGGACTGGTCAACAAGTCCATGCCCAAGAAAAAACTACACTGCCAAACTCCCTTTTATACACAGCTGATTTGGTATCCTCTCTCTCTCTCTCTCTCTCTCTCTCTCTCTCTCTCTCTCTCTCTGTGTGCACGTGTGGGTGGTGGAGGCATGCACTCTGTTGAGTGCTTTATGTCAGTTGACATGACAGATGAACAAATGAATGGACGGTTCCAGGTTTCACAAAGCTCTGCTCCTGGTGCCTGTAAAATGTCACGCTAGATTGCAACTGTGCTGGGATACTGGTCACACCCTGTTTTAATGGCCCAAACACCGCCTCGCTATCTGAGATTATATTGTAGGGCAGAGTCACGATGGTATATGTGTATATTAAAAAAGGTTTGTTACGAACGAGCCTCTGTAAAATGGACTCTAGAGATTAAGCGAGCCGAGGTGAGAATTTAAGACGAGATCTTCTCAAGAGAGACAAGCAGGAAAAATATATTTTTTTAAGGAGCAGGACTTTGTGGGATCCCGAGCAAGTATGAGGGGGTTCTAGAAAGAGAGGAGCTAACAGAGGTCGAAAGAGAGATGGAGAAAAAAGGAAAAAAGTAAGATTCCCTGAGGATCTTTGAATTTCCTTTCTTGCGTTTCTGTGTTTTCCATGGCCCTCTCACTCCCAGGTCTACACAGATGTTTCAGGGCTGGGGGCTTCTTTCTCCAGAGCCCAGATGAAAGAGCCGCCCTAAGCAGCCCTGCAGGTAGGTCTGTTAAAGCCATTGCTCTGGCTGTCCACTACCCAACCCATGAAATAAAAAAGGCAGAGACGGAGGAGCGGGGAGTACAGCAGACGGTTTAAAAAAAAATAAAAATGGGAACTCGAAGAGAGAGAAGGAACAAAACATGCAGATGACACACGAAGGAAAGGCATCAATGCCAGAGAGGGAGTATCGGAAAGGGAGGGGAGGCTACTTGACCTCCTCCTCCTCCTCCTCCTGCTAACACCCCCCCTCCCCCCTTGATACCAGGGATGATGTCTTCTTTATTGACTTTGTTAAACCGTTTTCAGTGCTACTTCCTATGTGTTTACAAGACAGTAAATCATGCACCATTCAGGGCGGTGGGGGGGTGGGGGACTTGCACGTGGAATTACAAGGGGAAACATCCAAGTGGCTGGAACAGAGGGCCGCTGACGGAGCAACCAATTTGCACCTGTCTGCCCCACCGCCACACACCTTTGCCCACTGATGGGGACGTCACCGTGGGCCTGTTTGTCTTCACCTGTTGTGACAAAAGCGACGGAGTGATAGCCCCCGTGATGGAAGAGAGGCTGACAGGCAGAGCTGAGCTGCTACCGTGCTAAAGTACTTGTTAAAGCCTTCTGCAGAGCCTCCTCTAATGTCACTACACCGCTCGAAGCCTTTATGCAAAACACATTTGGGTCCCCTTAATGACTTCTGCACACTAGGGTCATTCCCAGACAGTCATTTCATCCAGTTAAAAAGTCGTTCAGCCCCCACCCCGCTCAAACACGGGTAACTACCGCCGTCGTCATTTGATGGCGAAAGCTTTGAGCCGACTTTCTGAATTTTCTCACAGTAGTACTGTTCCCAGGCCTGGCTTTGTGACACCAAAATCATTGCGATCGAGCTGCGTTGGGTGATGCCCCCTCCCCACACACACATATGTATACTATATTATAAAATGATAAATGATGTTGGATTGATTGAACTGAACTGAACACAGTCCTGAGAGAAACCGATTGATTGAGGGAGTGTTTGTCCTCGAACGGGATGGAACTGGTCCCGGCAAATAGCAGTTAGAACTTATACCGGCAATTATAAATGCATACACACTCTTGAACCAGTTTAAGGTAAATATTAGTGTGTCCTGTGGTTACAGGCACAGTATGGGGTCCACAGTGTTGTTAAAAAGGCATAATTACAACTGGTTAACTGAAAAGATTCTTTTCCAATAAAATGCTGAGGTTTATGGGGTGACTGACATATTCGTCATGTCTCTCAATCTCCCTCCCTGACTGTTTTTCCTCTTTGTCTGTGGTTTCTTCCTTTCCACAGCAGCTGTCGTATACAAGAGTATGTATTTTCATGTCTCACGTTAGCTCGGGCAAATAGTCCCCTTCACCGGTTGTCTACTCTGAGGGCCTTTTTCAGACATTCAGTCACTCTTCTAAAAATAACCTAAGAGCATCTCTGCCAAAAGGCTCCACTCCGGAGTTTGATTGCTGTCTCTGCACCTAATCTACTGATACCAGGACCTTTGCGTTTGTTTGGAAATTGAGACCCAAATGAGAAAAGCAGCACTGGGAGACCAGGGGAGAAGGCAAAAGAATCAAGATCTGGGGCAAATCCTGGACGGCCGTCAAATGTTCTCAAGCTCATTAAGAGGCAAGAAAAGCTGGACACCAGAGAGTTGCAGGAGTGAGGCAGCAGACATCTCGGTATGTAAAAAATGAGAATAAAAAATGATGGCTTTTGATGGAGTCTCCGAGAAAAGCTTTCATGTGCGGCCTGGAGAATTTTAGAGAAACCTTAGTGACAGGTCGTCTTAACTAACTGTCATTCACATCTGCAGAAACAGAGGAGTTCATAAATTGGAAGTAGCTGTTGTGAAGCCCAGCAGACAAACGGACTGTGTACCACTGATACAACTGTTCTCAGTCAAATATTTAAAAAAGAAACGACATAGGTTGTGTAAAAAATACCTACACAAGATCACTGACCCTACATGCGAAGATGGATGACAGCAGAGCTCCCATCACAAAAGTTAAACGATCTTGTTCTTTCCTTGACGTCTGGCTGCTCTCTGGGTCATAAATCTTGTGTTTCAAATGTTGAAAAAGACGTCTTCTATTTCAGTGAAAATATTTAGCTGCAGACAAGCAAACTGACTTGAAATGTGACTGCATGCAGCATTTAGTGGTCCGCAACAGCGCTGTTTTATATTAAAACCGATAACTTTTGGTGCGTTTAGATATTTTTCCCATAAAACCAATCATTTTGGACACACTGCAGACCTTGTTGTATTTTTAAAACAATGGGGTAGAGTGTGTGTGTGCATGCTTTATACCGTATATTCTGGCATATGACAGTTAGGTGTGCTTTCTTTATTAGCATCTCATGTTTTTTGTTTTTTTTTAATCAATGATCCATCCAAACCTGTCCTCAGCATTCAGTCGTTGGTTTTACAATTCCAACCTTTGACAGCTGCACCGACTTGCAGGCATGGAGGAGCACAAGGAGAATGGACTTTACCCCCTGTCCGGGGCCTAATTGAAGTATGTTTGCCAATTAGTGTGGTCTGTCATGTGTGTGTCTGAGTGTGCGGACCCCAAATCCTCTGACACTCAATAATTAACACACCGTAACTCTTTTCTGTAATTTACACAAAGGTGAAGCTGTGAAAGGGTTTAATGGTGATTGTGTGAGACAGATTCCCGGCTGTGCTCTGTTCTGTGAGCACTGCGATGTACCTGCAGAAGTCTAAATGACATCTGTGCACAGGTTAAGCAGATATTAATAAATTGGTCACCAACTTCTTTGATGGTTTCTTAAAAACTGCACCAGTCTCACCGGGGTCATGCTCGGGTTTTGTCTGTCTCGAGGCCGGCGTCACAAGTAAACAAGGAGGCAAGCTGCCGACTGTCATGCAGAGGACGGAAGCGATGGAGTCCTTCCAGCATCTGAATCTCGGCCGTCCGTTCGCGGAGGTAGCGTTGATAGATTTATGAGCATTTTAGTCAGCAGAAGTGATTCATCGATCTAAATGAAGGAAACAGACACATCCTGATTTAATGGAGTTTCGGTGAGCAGAAGCTTCTGACATGATGACATTCATGTCCATGAAGGTACAACAGAAATATCAATCTGTCAATCCACTTCGCTCGTGAATAACACAAGTAATACCACGTGAATCGTGCAACGTAAATGCGACGAGACCGTCAGCCACTGAACTTTAATAAAAAAAAATGTCTACTAAAACTAAAATTATGAGCGTTCTTTACGTTGAGGTATGTGCTGTTACAGCAGACAGCCATCTAGAGGATTCTTCTGCTTCATCATATTTTCCTGAAATGTCTCGTGACTGAACTAATCTGGAGTTCAGAAAGTCAGACCAGCGTTTTTGAAAAAGTTATTCCGTGGCCTTCATAACAATCAAATCTCTATCATGCATGTGGATTTCATATTTGGATGGGCAATTGTCGCTTCAACGGGGTCAAAATATTCAAAGTACAAAGCTGAATTGTTCCAGGTGGCAAAACCTCTTTGCTGCGGTGTCCCTCCGGAGCTAATAAGGCAGGTCCATTTTTGGCCTTTAAATCCCCTACACTAGCTGAAGTGACTGATTTACAGCTCAGATATGGACCCAACTCATATAATTATATATATATATTGTACTTTGGTGCAGCTGCTCCTTGTAAGCAGGGTTTATGTTTCCCAGGTTTACGGAGCACACAGGCCTCCATTTAAAAACTCTTAAAATATGAAAATCTGTTTGGGCTCATTAGAACAACAGAAGCTTCAACCGATATTTAAGCTCTTTTAATTTTGGTGCATGATGAGAGTGAGTTTGTAGGATTGTAGGATTGTGGAATTTTTGTTACTATGTGAAAGGAATGTCTTGTGTCTGCACTTGTTGGGCCTGTGCTCTGTTCTCCTGGGCTCTGATGGGTCAGCTTTGGTCACAGGAGAAAAGGGAAAACAGGAAGTTTTCAGTGATAACAGAACCTTCGCGATACATTTGTAATGCTTGATGGGAGTCGTTTTTATTCGTCGGATTATGTCGGTGGCAAAACAGAAGTTAACGGCTGTTGTGGTCTGTCATGACTCATTTTATAGGAACATTTTTGTGGAGATGCAACTTAAGCTACAGCACATCTGTGTATGATGTAGTCATGTAGTAGGTTTAATGCAAGTTAACATGTAAAATTCCTTAATTTGCTACTTTTAGTAAAAGATTTTCTTCCTATTGTGAATTTTATATGTATGGTATACATACAGGAACAAAGTCAAGCTTGTTATAGCTAAAATCTTAATTTTAAAGTGACTTGAATGTTAATTTAACCTCTAAATGAACCTGATGCAAACCTGTCCACTCAAATTTAACACTTTTTTAAAATCATAAACACTGAAAAAAGGTAAAGTTTTGACCCTTGAATAGTGAAATGATTCTGGTGACGCAAACGTTTGATGGATTTAAAATGTCATCTGAAGTCCGTGATTGATCAAGTCAAATGGCTGTTCCTGACAGCCAGAGTTCGAAGTGTGCTGTTTAACATACGGCCCTTTCCTTCCCTTCCAGACCGGTGTGTAAGAGCCGTGGCCTGCAAGGGCCACCCTGTCGCTCTGTTGTCACAATGATGCATGAAGCCGTTCTGGGAAAGCTCGGACTTTGGACTGGGACTAAGGAAAAGCAGGACTGTGAAAAGTTCTGGAAGAATGATGGTGAGCGAGAGAGCATTTGTATCCAAGTCAAAGACTTTCCATTTTATGTGAAAACCATTCTGTGTCACGCGTTCACATGGAATATATATTACTTACACATGTAGGATGAAAAAAGCACATCAGGCTCCGTCCTGTGGGACCACCAAACTACCTCAAACCTGCAGTCAGGGAATAAGTTAATGTAACTGTAGATTTTCACAAGTACATACCAAGGATTTTTTTTCCCACCCTGAATTTACGCTTATAAAAAAGCAAGTGCACTCTGATCTAACACGGATTAAAACCAGCAACATCCTGGCCTGTGTCAACCAGATTCGTGTGAATGATTGCGAAGAAAGGGAAACTTAAAAGCTACTGGCTGATGTTGTGGCAGTCCATAATAGGGTCCTGCTGATTCACTCTCATATTTAATCTTCGTGTGGTTTAAATCCGTTCACCGCACTTGCTGGTGAATGTAGCGCTGATGGAGCTGTCAGCAAATGGATGCAGGCAAAGTGTTTAAGTATTCCGTTTCAAATTGGCTCCGGCTTAAAAGCTCCGCCTGCTCTTGCTGAGGATATTGACTTTCCCGCAAGTTAAAGCATTTAAATGTAGAGGAAGACAGATGCTGCTGGCTACCAGGGCTGGAGACGATCGCAAGAAATACACGTGGGAGGAAGGTGGACGTTAGGCTTTTGCTGGACGCGCATCTCATAGACGGAGGCGCGTAGCTTCGGCTTTTTGGGTAATTAAATCGCACATTCTTCGGGGGGCGCATCTCTCTCCTGCTGCGCAAAGAAGTGTGCGTAAAACCACCACTGCTCTGTCCCCCCCCAAAAGTTCGCGATTTTAAAACTTCATTTAGGGAGTGTTTGAGGAAGAAAAAAAAAAAGGATTTTATGGACTCGCCAGCGACAGCTGCAAGGGACTTATAATTTTAATTTGTAAATCTTTTGGACTGTTTTAAAAAATATACATATATACCAGAGCGCATCCTTAACCGCATCGGACCCTGATTGCTTTGGAGTTCCTTGTGATCACGCTTGTCGTCTTCCATGTGGAACATAAAGGATAAACACGAACTGAAATATCAACTGGAGAACTTTAATTCCGCGGTCTCCCCGCAGTAAATCAGTGGAGTATTCATGAAGCAGTATTTGAATTATTACAAGATGAGGCTGAGAACATCGAGGTTGGGCTATCTGTGAGTAAAGAGCTACATTTATTTACGCTGTCAATATAGAATGCGCCTAATTTGGAGAAACAGGTTGTCTTTTTTTTAATGATCGTGTTTCTTGCTGTTTCAGGCTAATTCATTTCACTGCGCTGTGTTTTTACGCACAGGTAAGTCGCATTTTAACTTTAACAAATTGATGCCCCGTAAATAAGAGTTGACACAGGGCAATGCAGGCGCGCGTCTTTCAGTTCTGCGTGTGCGTCTCGGCACCAGGCTGGGTTAACAAAGAAAAAACATTTTATTATGAGCGCGTTTGGCAACGATTCAAACATCTTGAAAAGAGGTAGGCTCCGGCCTAAAATGTGATCGTTAAAACACATGTGGACGGAGAGCGGCTGCAACGAGAAAAAAGAAGTCAGGAAGAGGTGAAAGTTCATCAGTGGGAAAAACAACCAATCAGACGGAAACGTCATTCCCGTGGGTCCCTGAAAGCATCTCCCCCAAAATGCTCTCGATTATGTACAAATACACGGCAGAAGGTGAGACAGGATGATCCTAGTTAAAGGTGATGAATGACATAATGAACGGCGGGCCCGGGCCCTCGCCGCTCTGACCAGCGGTTAACATTTTTCTATCTTCCCCGGGTGCAGGATTCAAACGCAATTTCGTCTTTCATGACATGTGTTTCCTATTGTCCGACAGAACACCGCGCAGTCTCCGCCGAATTTCAAGCACCATGTCACCGAGCAGAGCCGACTGTCGGACAGAATGAGCCGCAGGTTGACCCGAACCTACCAGCTGTACAGCCGAACCAGCGGGAAGCACGTTCAGGTCATGGCCAACAAGAGGGTGAACGCAAACGGCGACGATGGAGCCGTGTATGGTGGGAACCGCCGCAGAGTGAAGCATTAAAATGTTTAATTAAGTAAACCATCCGGACGGGACGGGTCAATTAATTTCTACGAGAAACGCGCAACATATCGCGAGAGTATTGCATAACGCACCTCGCGATAAAAAAGAAAAAGAAAGAAAGAAAGTGTATCAATTACATATTCCAACACTCGAGCGCCAAATAACAGAAATATTGCCAGGAAAATGCTATTAATGACTTCAGAGATTTAAAAAAAAATATCATATATTACAGAGGAGGAGGCTTTGAAAAAAATCTAAACATAATTAATAAAATATCATCAAAAACTCTATAGTTTTAACTGTGTAAATAATATGTGATAAAGTCATCAAAAACCCTAGAAATTCATGTAATTTGTAGCATCAGAATGCCATCCACATTAAAAAACAAAAAAAAAGCAAAAAAAAAACAAAAAAAACCCCACAACTATCTTCTCTTAACATCATGGAGTAACTTTTCTACCTCTGGTTGTGAAAATGAAAACAGAAGAAATCCTGTCAACACCGACTTTTGGTGAGTCCGCTGCCTTTTGGAAGCTCATTTTACGAGGAATTTTCACTGCATTACAACTCAATGCAGGACTCAATTTATAAGGAGTGGTGAAGTCAGCATCTTCTCTTTACACCTTTGCCTGCGTTGCAAGGGGCTCTGTGCCCTTTTGTCTTTTAAAATTCTTAACCTCCACACACACACACACACACACACACACACACACACACACACACACACACACACACACACAGTGAGGTGGGGAGAGTCAGTCATGCATACACCGGCTGTATATACACCCGTAAGTGGGTGTCACTCTTGTAACTGGGCCAAATCTGACCACTGCTCCGTGCTTGTGGCTGAGTCCCTGACCGCAGTATGCCTTCTCTGCATTATCCTCGACCTGAATGGAATCACCGCACACAGCGACAACAATCTTACCACGCACATCCACGATCATGCTGGTGTCACATTAAAAGATTTAATGTTTTTGAAGGCAGATACAGTATCACCTGATTATTTCAGTTTACATGCGTTATTAATGGAATTACATTATTAATAACACCTAAGACATTTTGTTGCATTTTTCATAAACATGAATGCATCATGTTATCTCACATACAAATCTATTCTGTCTTAACAGCTAAACTGGAGGTGGAAACAGATTCTTTTGGAAGTCGCATTCGTATTAAAGGTGTGAAAACAGGATACTACATATGTATGAACAAGAGGGGAAAACTGATTGGAAAGGTAATCTGAATATCAATGACTTCGGAGATTAACTGTCTATCATCTGTGATCATCTGAAAATTAAGTCAATTCCTGTTCCTCTTCCTTGAACCTATTCCAAAAAGCTCAAACTCTCTCCCCCTTCTTTCTTTATGTTCTTTCTCAAAGAGGAAAGGACGAGGCAAAGACTGCATCTTCACTGAGATTGTGCTAGAAAACAACTACACAGCGCTCCAGAATGCCAAGTACGAGGGCTGGTACATGGCTTTCACACGGAAGGGCCGACCAAGGAAGGCCTCCAAAACCAAGCAGCACCAGAGGGAGGCCCACTTCATGAAGCGTCTACCCAGGGGGCACTTGCTTAGCGAGAGGAGGCAATTTGATGTGCTTCCTCTCGCTGTCCCAGTGCAGTCTTTAAACAAGCGGACTAAATTTCCCCATCAGCAGCGCTCAGGGCCCCGCTGAAGAGTACAACCACCGAAGCAAACCTGTGGACTTATGACAAACCACTACCAGAGAAAGACAGCAAAGCGTTCCAGGGGCACTTAACTTTCTTAGTTAAATGCCCGTACTCTTTTTGCCTCATTTTGTTGGACTCTTGTCTATTTCCTTGTACTGGATTTTATGTAAACCTTGACTTTCTAATCTGCTAGTTATTTCCACTTCAGACAGACTGTAGGACAGATTTTTTTACTTATTAAATCCGGGCTTTAATGAAAGTTCGGAGGAGTTGAGTGTCGACATGATTGAGAACCTTTGTTGAGAGCTTAGTCCATTCATCCAAAAAAAAAGAATGTTTAATGAGAAACGAGTATGATGATGTTAT